>JZKD02S1630608.1:554139-584160 GCA_000966675.3 Picea glauca
ATTGTAACAGAGCGCTGCTCGATTGGAGGTTGCCCCCTCGAAGAGGCCTGTGAACATTGCTATCTGAATCAAGTGTTATTTCTGTTCAAGTGCTATTTCTGTTGCTATTTCGTATCTCATTTCTGTGTATTGTGAAGATTATGTTGGATATTTTACTGCTATTCTGTTATTTCTAGCATTTCGTTTCTGTTCTGCATATTTTATATATCTGGTATCTTGCACAAGTTGTATGTTGGGAAAATCCTGACTCACCCACCAAAATGGTGACAAATAAGAGAGAAACTACCCACTGTCACCTTAGGCAGGTGTTCCCGTCACTTTAGAGGTGAGGTAGTCACCTCAAGGGGGGAATCTCAGTGACCCTAGGGGGTAATGAGATGTAAAGTGAGATGTATGAAAATAATTCCCCTATAGGTAAGTCTTCTATATGGAAAAGGGAACTTGGTGATGATTCTTGAGGGTTGTTTGAGGTTTCCAAAGCCTTGAGTGACCTGTAAGAGATAATACCTGCCCGAGACACAAGGAAAACCAAGTATAGAATGTAATATATCAAATGGACAATAAACTTAAGCTTGATGTCCCTAATAGAAACATCAAACATAGATATATGTCAACAAGATACTATTAAATGAGGCCACTAAATAAGATGCTAAAAGTCAAGATAAATGTGAGAAATAAACTAGCAAAGGACTAGCACCACTTTAGAAATGAAACTTGTGATTTTAGCAAGATAATATGACTGTAAAATAACATATCTTCATTAAAAGCTAATAACCTTAATGGATGTAGAAAAACAAGCTAAATATCATCAAAGTTAACCAATAAAAGTTACTCCTAATTAGCCTAAAAAATGCGCTAGGGTTAGTAGTTTGTTAGGGAGAAATTATAATTATTTCCTAGGGTTAGTTTGGAGGGTTCTTAGGGTTAGAAGGTTAGATTTTCTGCAACCCTAGTGGATGTAGGTTAGTTTTGTAACAACAACAAGTTTTAGTGAGAGGAAGGGGATGCATCAATGAGGCAAGATAACCTAAGGCTCAAAGAATAATATCCAAATGAGAGAACTTCAAAACTTTGACTTTTCATGTTTATCAATATTGTATTTTTTTTCTCCAATGCAACGACTAGTGCCTTTGATTAATGTGTTAATGGGGTCACAAGATAGAGAGCTAGAGGTACTACCTCCTTGGGGGTAAAGTCCTCTTATTCCCTAAGGAAAGTATCATAGATAGGGTTTAGGATAAGGGTGTATGCCCTTATACTTCCTTAACAAACCCTTGCAAATAATATTTCTATGATAGATTATGGTGGAGCTAGGTAGGGTTGTATGCCCTTATAATCCCTACTTAACTTGAAAAATAACCTTGAACTTTGAACAAAGAAAACAACAACAAGTGTATCCTTTACCAAATTCAAGTTGCAATAAGATAAATTCTTAACATGCCAAGAAAAACCACCATAAAGAGATATAAATGACCTCCATAAGCTAGCGCATCATCATCATGTAGCCAATAACCAAAGAGAACACCATACCATAGAAAAAGAGAGAAAAAAGATTGAAGGTAGCGAAAATTTCAGTCCTCGGCCTCTCACATTGGGAGAGATGTGTTATGAAATGAGATTCACATGATCTCTATTTATACAAAAGTCTTAAAACATAGTTTGTCCACTTAGCAAGGATAAAACATAAGATAAGGGGTCAACAACCCTTATCTTACCCCTTGCATCAAATAACAATATTTAATTTTCACTTTAACACAATAGAAACCCTAAAAATAAGATGATGTCACCCCTTTAGGGGACGTTTTGACCACTTGAGCAAGTCGTTGGAGAGAAAAATAGAGGTCGTTGGGGCTCCTTGAGCCTCCTAGTCACATGCTAGGGTCAATCCATGTCTCCTCCAGTCAAAATATGCAAAGTGTAAATGTGCAATGACTCCATCACAATCGATCCCTGTCAAGAATGATGTCAACCCTCAAAAGATGATTTTTTGCACATCCCATGAAAGTTGTTTGGGAAATAGGGGCTAGATAAAATCCTCCATGATTCCATTTAATCCTCCAAATGCATGTCTCTGCGATCTGGTGTACGGGCCTACAACATCCAACCTATGGGCTCCTTGCCCCATAGAATCCCAAGCTAGACTTGTTCTCCCAAAACTGGACACCAAGGAAGGTCCTACAAAACAAAAGGGTACACACTCCAAAGATCTCAAGTCAAAGAATCATGACAAGTGTAAACCACGTATAATAATAAAATCACCTAAAATCGTTCATCAAAACTACCTCATCAAATTAAACAAATGATCAAAAACCCTATACAATTGACCAAGTTTAAGTATGGGATGGGTGTCATAAAAGTCCTATTGGGTAGACCAAATCCCTCAAGTAGGGGATGCTCCCAAGGATGACCTTTCAAGGTTATGCAGTGGATAATGAGGTGGAATGGGTTTAGACTTCATAAGTCAATGTGTTTCATGAAATACAAGGGATCGTATCATCTCATTCATGGGTGCCTTTGTAGAGGGTGTGTTGCACCTTCGTTTGCGATGCACTTTTTCCAAGCCCATATTCTTTCCAGTATTTATTTCTTTCATGTTTTAAGGAACAAGTTGAAGGCCATTGTCCTATCTTGGTGTCCAGATAATGACAATGTCATTCACAAATACCTCATGGAAATGAGAAGGCTGGCTCGTGATGAGACCCAATTTCTCTCAGTTGTGTAACTGAGAGCCACTACCCTGGCTTGGTGACCAAATGATGGTAATGTCATACCGCTAAATACCCATGATCATGATAGGGCGTCTCGTGATGAGACCTCCCATCCTACAACTAACCCCTTAAGCATTCACTATCATTTATTCTTGTGTGGGTCCCCCATTTCTTATAGAGAAGCATTTCATTGCTTTCTCGAGGATCCCCGGTTGAAGCATACAAAAGTTCTATATTTAGGATTTTATATTTTTTAGCCAACAACAATCCCTCTGGGCCTTCAGCCCCTTCTTCCCATGAAATGAGGTACATGCCCTTCTTGGGTCACTAAAGTCAAGTGGCCTAGAATAAGACAATATGATGGGAGTGTAATGAGTGGAAAGTGGTAAGTATGGTCGGGAACGGTATGATAACCCCTCAAGGGACCCCCAGTTGCAAACCTTCCCCAAGGTTGTCCACTTACTAGGAAATCTATGAAACTCACTAAGGTGAAACATGGTTGAAATCATAACGTCCAAGCAAGTGTTCCATAATCAAAAGTAGTTCAAATAGAACATGTTTGAATGCCTTAAATATTAGGGTGATTACCTGCCACAATAATTGACTTGTATCGCATGGAGCAAGATCCATCGTCCTTCCAGAAGCTAGTTGGTGTGGTGGATGCGCTAACAATGGATCAATATGTGGTGATAGAGTGGGCTTCCATTTGTGCAAGTGGACACTGCTGGTCATGTGGCCTCTCGACACTCCATATCTGCAACCTGAGGGCCTCGATACATCATCTCCTTACTTATCCCACAAAATGGGGATAAAAGGGTCTATGATTACCTTAATTGGAATTAAGTAAGAAAATATTTTCTAAAATTCATAAAAAAATCCATTAAAATTGTTGATTTTGATTGCATAGTTAAATTCAATAGCCTCGAAAACCTCTATTATACCTATGCCATTTCATCAAACATGAAATTTTATCGAATTTTCTTATTTATTTATTTAGTGAACCCACTAACAAAAATATTGGCCAATAATCCTACTTTAACTAACATATATCATACTAACAAAAACATCTATATGTTAAGAAAAAAATCCATATGCGATGCAAGAGAAATACACAATTTTGTATGAATACACAACTACATAATTTGTACATGCTAATTATACGCCCTTAAAAGAATTGATATACCTTCTTTGTTTTGTTTTGAAATGTAGTTGATATATGTTATGAGCACCTTGGAACTATTGGAATATGTAACATACACAACTACTGTAATTTGGACACATCGAAACTTAATCACTTCTCTTTTATTTCTTCTTCAAAGATTACATAATATATTTGAAACCCAAAAAGTTGCCTAAAATGTTATAGAAAAAATTTCAAGTGGTTTAAATATGAAAATTTTGGAAAGTGTTTGGACACCAAATATATGGTGCTGGCATGATTTTGTATACTTTACGCTACTCTTAATCTAATAAGAATACTTATTGTTTTTCACTTAGCTTCCCTGTTAAGCATTACTTTCTCAACATTCTCCTCCTTAAAGCTTAATGGTCCAAATCCTATTTGCTTGTTTAATGAAACAAATCTATCTCTCGGAATTGTCTGTTTAAAAATATTTTCCAACTTATTCTTTGTCCTAGAAAGATGCAAGTGCATTGTCCCTTGTTGTATCAAAACTATAAGGAGTGATGACAAATATTTATATGCTTCATTCTTGCACGAAGAGAAATATCTGTCTAAATGGTAATGTTGTTACAATGTATAACAACATGAGGATTTGTATTGTTGATGTAAATCTTCCAAATCTATTTATAGAATTGTTTGAAAACACACTAAGGTTGCCACCATACCTTCTGCCTCCATTGTAGAAAGATAAACTATATATTGCGTCTTTGAACTCCACGCTATACTGTTGTTGCCAAGATTGAAACAACATTCTCAACTCAGTCTCCGATCATTTATTGAACTAGCCCAATAGGAAACTAAAAATAAAATTAAGTCCAAACTCTTTCTTGTTGTGTAATGAATGTCATGTTTCATCGCGCTTTTAATCTAACATCGATGATCTCTTATTCCTCCATCATTATTTGCTTGCATTCATGCATCATGATGGAATTATTATCTTTAAAAATTCATCTACGTAAAAATAAACAATTAAAATTTGGTTCTTTACTTTTTTTCACATACAATGTTGGTCCATTTTGACTTCTAATGTAAGCCACGTTGCTAGGGATAACCATAAATGGTTGAATACCAAGCTCTAAAAGCTTGTTTCAATCCATATAATTCATTCTTCATTTTATAAATGCAATCTTTTTTCTTTCTCTTCAAACTTCAATGGTTGTTGCACATAGATTTCTTCCTCAATAATGAATTCAAAAATGTCAATTTCACATCCATTTGGTGAAGTACATCCCATTTATGATCATGGTTGACCAATGATAACATTTTTCTTATTGTATCCCAACATGTAATTGGTACAAATGTATCTTCATAGTCTATTTCATAGACTTGTGCATATCCTTTGGTGGCTAGCCTTTCCTTTTTCCTTCCAATTGTGTCATCACTCTTATACTTGTTTATATATCAACTTTACTCTTATCACCCCCTTTATCCATCAAAAGTGTAACAAACTCCCATCTTTCATTCTTTTCAATTTCCCTTATTTTCATTCTTCCCAATTTCCCTATTTTCTTTTCCCATTTCTCTAAGGCTCTTTACCTTTGTTGTTGTACTTGGAGTTACGGTTGGACTTGCACTTACACTTGGAATTTACAAATAAGTTCTTAGAAGAGAAATTGGACCACCACTAGAACAGAATTTCCACTAAAACTAGCAGGGAAATGAGTGATTCTATTTTGTGTCGAATCTATTTCCACATTTGTTGTTTTTTCTCACAACACACTTTCTCAAAAAACTCCCTCTTTCATCAAATATCACATCACAAGATAGAATCACTCTTTTTGATACAAGATTCCAATGTTTGAATGCTTTACTCTCTTAAAAGTAACCAACAAAATGAATTCTTTACTCTCTTAAGAGTAACCAACAAAATGAATTCTTTACTTTTTGCATCTAGATTTTTTTTAGTCTCTTCCAGGACATGTACATACATCACCGAACCGAAAAAAATTCAAATATTCCATGTTGGGAACTCTCTTAGACAATGCTTCTTCTAGTGTAAAATTATTCACTATGACTTTAGGGACATGATTAAGAGTACACATACTTATATTTACTTTGCTAACATGGATTGCACCATTACAATACTAGTCCAATTTTGTTTCTCAATAATGGAATTCACTATGGTTCATATGTAGTTGTACTCTATTCTTTGACTCCAGTGTTAACATAATATGTGTTAAATTATTTTGAATGAATTCATCCCCTCAATTAGTCCTCAAAGTTTTAATAGAAGAATCACTTTCCTTTTCAAATAAAATTTATAAGTTAAAAAAAATAAAAAAAAATACTTCACACTTTATTTTCAAGAAATAGATGCATGTCTTCGTGGAATAATAATATATAAATGTTTAAAAACAAGAATATTTACTAATAATTCGTAGTGGTATGGGGCCACCAATTTCTGAATGAACCCAATTTATTGGTTTTGGATCCCACCATGATTTCCCAACTATAAATTTGTCTTTGCATTTCTTCCTCAATACACAAATGAAGCAAAATTCATCCTTTGCTTCGATCTTAATCAATCCATCCATTGTAGTGAATTCACCCCCTTGAAACTTCAATGACTGTAATGCCCATTCCACACCGAATTATTGTCTTCAATCATTACTTTCAAAACATTTGAGGTTGTTGTATGCATAATTATCATAAACATTTAATGTTATCATGGGAACCACTA
Source organism: Picea glauca (assembly GCA_000966675.3). Lineage (NCBI taxonomy): Eukaryota > Viridiplantae > Streptophyta > Pinopsida > Pinales > Pinaceae > Picea > Picea glauca. Next base: position 560,711 of record JZKD02S1630608.1, read on the forward strand.
CCACTAACTCTCCACCATTATTTTTATATATGATCCATTATGAAATGATACTTTATGCTTTTTTTCAACTAACTGTTCTATACTCAAAATATTGTTCTTAAGACTATATGTTAACAAAGTATCTTGATTATTTTTAACTCACCTTACTTGGTGTATGCTAACAAAGTATCTTGATTATTTTTACCTCGCCTTTGCGAACAACTTCCATTTCCTTATTGTCTCCAACTTTCATTTGGTATTTTACTCTTTCGTCATTTTCACATATGAATCCTTGTTGTATGCCATATTAATCCTTGTTGCATGCCATATGATTAGAAGGATTAAGATCAAGGAACCAAACATCATCCTTCACTTTCTCTATCATATAACAAAGAAACATATTAGACGTGGAAAGTTGTCCTTCATCATGGATGAAATTTTCCTTCTTGTTTTGTATGTTTCACTTTCTCTATCATATAACAAAGAAACATATTAGACGTGGAATGTTGTCCTTCATCATGGATGAAATTTTCCTTCTTGTTTTGTATGTGACTTTGCTTAAGCTTACCCTCCATATTTTATCCAAATTACCATGTCCGTGTTTTTGAATTTCACAACCTCTTCCTCCGAAAGAATTTGATAACTTTCCCTTTCGGTGTTGGGGACAATTAGTGTTGATGTATTCTTCTCCAAATGTGTTGATGTATTCTTCCCAACTTTATTCTTCATTGCAAGTGCTTGTTATAAACTTTATGCAATTCTATCCAATATCTTCAAGATATCACAATTATCCCATGAGATGACCCAACTTCATCATCATCGATCCTTGCCTTTTATTTTAATTGCAATAACAACTAAATTCCATTTCATTGGTAAATATGAAAGTAATTTTTCATGGATTACCTAATTTGTACTAGTCTCTCCATGGCTATGTAACTGGTTAATAATGTCTTCCACTTGAACATAATATTCAACTATCTTATCATTTCCTTCATTAATATCATAACATTCTCTCGACAAATTACACAAATGAACCAATTTTACTTTATTTGTGCCTGGGTAAGGAAATTGCAATGTATTCCAAGTTTCCTTGGAATTTTTGGTTGCAACAATTTTGGGGAAAATAATCACTCTACAAAAATTTGGATCAAAAACATGGCTAGGGAGTACTTTGCTTCTTTCTTCTCATTCGTTTCTTGTACTACCAATGGATTTCAATATTAGGGTTCATTATACCTTGCTTGAATTATATCCCATGAATCTTTAAAAACAATCCATATTTACTTTTCTATTGTCCAATATTCATAGCGATATCCATTAAATGGAGGAATTGAAACTAAAAAATATATTTTTGTTTACATCAATTCTCCTCTTTACCTTCAGAGATTAAAATGTTGCAACAAATAAGCAACCTCTTGATCTACCAAAATTGGTTTTGTTACTAAGTGAAAATAAAAAATGTTGCATATTATTACAACTTACAACACCATTGTATATTAAAAGCACAATAACATGCACACAAAAAATGGACACATACAAATTCAGTTATGTCTTTTTTATTTCTTCTTCAAAAAATACATAATATATGTGGAACCCAAAAATTTGGTCTTGTTACACCACAAATTCTTTGCAGTGTACCCTACATTTTTTCATGAGATGCGACCACTATGATGAGCCCAAAGTGTGATGATATTTTTGTATGTGGCCATGATGGGATGACTGATGTACAAGTGTTGGTTAGTGGGTTTCCCAAATCCCCTTAGGTGGATGATCATGGAATTTTCTTTTAGTCCCCATTCTCAGGGTTCTTGGTTTTATTTATCTAGCCTATTACATTTTGGGGTTCACCCATACCAATGCACACACACCTCAGGTTTTCTCTATGTTTTCAACATAACTCACAAACTTACACAATTCAAAATGTAAACATAAACACATTGAGATTCCTAACTACTTATCACAAAAAAAAATAACCCAACAATTGAATCATACACACTACACATGAATTTAATGCCCAAACCAATTGTTCTTAAACCAAGATAAATGGGCTCCCATACCAGGGACAATGACCCAATTCTTACATAAAATAAAGATACCAAGAGAACTTACAAAAACATCATGGTTTTCATGTCCAAGTCTCACTGAGTCCTTCCCTCCTTATCCATTGTCCTTAGTAGAGGCTCCTAAGCTGCAGCTAAGTCCTTCCATCCCCTGGCCTACTCCTCTCCTTGCTCACTAATCAAGACTATAGTTGGGCCTGTCCTGGTCCTCAAAACTTACTGTTGGGGTGGTTTTTAAAACCCCTAAACTTGGTTGTAAAATCCTCACAAAATGTCTTAGGCTTGTTGCATAACTGTCCTAAGGGTTGTTGTCCAATCATCCCTCACCTACATACATGTGACAACCCAAAAATTCCTTTAGAACCTATTGTAGCAGCCTTCCATCCTACTGCTAAATTTCCCTTTTGCAGGTTGAACCCTCCAACACCCATTTCCACCCCCATACCTATTGTCCAACTCTCTTAGAGTCATGCACCTACCTCTCTCAGCCAATAAGACCCTAAAGAATGGTAGGATGAGCCTCTCCTAGGTTGCGTCTACCTCCATACAATTCCCTCACACCTGCGACTAACCCTCGATCCACCAACAACCTTTACACAAGCCCTACCTGACCTTCTTCTATACTAGGATCTGTTATAGGAAGGGTTATGTGGGTATGAAGCCCCAACACAATCCCGCAAATCCCATTACCAAACCCATGAAGCCCCAAGTCAAATCCATGGGTATTTTCACCAAAACGAAAGTGTAATGAGGTGCCAACGAGGATTCCCACATGCTTGACACTCAGGGATACTTGTGAAAATATCTCTTAAATATACAAAACATCAACACTCCCTCTTAGCAAGGGAGGTATTCTCACCTACTCCAATATCACCTGGAAGTAGCTATGTCTCCCACACTGGATCCGCTACCACAACTGGCCTCCAATCCGTCTGATTGGTTGTTCCCTCTGTCACCGAAGCAAATCCTTTTGTATAGCATGGTCCCTTCTTGGAAGACACACTGCTCTTAGAAGCCTCACAATTCTGAGATTCCTTCCTGGCTTCATCGACCCATGACACCTTCGCAGTCTTGGAATACTTCTCTCTCCCACTTGAACCTGAAGGTAGAATCCATCTGAATGGATGACTCTCCCTCTGAGCTTGTTGACTCTTCCTCTAAATGTGTTGACTCCCTCTGAAGTTGAGCTCCCTCTGAGTTTGATAAATTCCTCTGAGTTTGATAAATCCCTCTGAAGTTGGGCTTCCTTTAAGTTTACACAACCTTCGAAGCTATCTTCTCCCTATTCACTGTCACTCTGCTACTCCTGACCATGGCTCGCATAGGATGGCCCTTTATCGTATACAAGTTTCTCTTTCTAACTCCAATGCCATTGTTGTGTATGAGATAGATCCTCTGGGAATGAACAACACCTATCAATCCTGGAACAAAACTACACATTTTTCACTCTCAATACACCCATAGCACATTTTTCACTCTCAACACATCTCCCGAATCCATTTGGAATCGTATTTTTCCAGATCCTTGTACTGCATTCATGGTCCCCATACCAACCTCCATGTACATACCTGAGTCAAACTCTATGAAGCTCTCGAAAAAATCTCGTGCTCCCATCATATGCTGGTGGCTCCCACTGTATAAGAACCATGAAATCCTCCCAAGGTAATCATCACACTTACCCAAGTCATGACCATCTAATGAAATTATTCCCAATTCCATCATCCAATTCCAAAAAACTCTATGTGTCTTTGTACACGCTACAAATGAACATGTTTCCTCTCTTTGAAATAGTCCCAAGTTGTAGATGGACACTCAGTCTAGTCCACTCTAGACCTCTGCAACTCATCTTTGTTAGTGTCCTCATCCTCCAGGGTCAAATACCTCATGCATTGTCACACCTTGACAATGTGAAACTTTTTGGCTCGATGAAGACTCTATCTCATCGAATTGCCATACATATGAAGTTATCTCATCTGTACCAAAGCACCTGAGTTGCACCCATTGAAACTCACTATGACAAGCCACTGGAAGTATATCCTCGGAGTTGGAAACCCACCACACAAATATTGATGAGAACCGAGCTCTCCACCAATCCACCAAAACTCCTAACCTACCACCACCAAACTGCAATGGTCCATAACTCCTTGTTTGAATGGTTTGCTCCATGTCTCAAACTAGAGACCTTCTAACTTGCTCTTACCTACAACAGTCACTGCAAATCCCTCTTATAACTAGCACATGCGTAGATAACTCAGATCTAATTTCCATCTCAATACCTCAAGCTATGATACCATGTTATATTTCGGAGTGCACCCAAACTAGTGCACACACACCTCAGGTCTGGTCTATGTTCTCAACAAAATACACAAACTTACATAATTTGAACTACAAACATAAACACACTGAGATGCCTAACTCCTTAGCACAATGGAAAATAACCCAACAACTGAATCATACACAGTACACAGGAATTTAATTCCCAAAATAATAAAATTGTTCTTAAACCAAGAACAACGGGCTCCTGTACCATGGACAATGTCCCAATTCTTACATAAAAGAAAGATACCAAGAACACTTAAAAACCCTCTCAGTTTCCATGTCCAAGTCTAGAAGAGTCCTTCCAGTCTTATCCACTATCCTCAACGGAGGTTCCTAGGCTGCAACTAATTCCTTCCAGCCCCCGATTTGGTCCTCTCCTTGCTCACCAATTAGGCCTATACTTGGGCTTGTCCTGGTTCTCAAAACTTGATGTTAGGGTGGTTGTTACAACCCCTAAACTTGGTATTAATAGCCTCAAAAAATGTCCCAATCCTGCTGCAAAACTGTCCCAAGGGATGTTATCTAATCAACCCTCACCTAAACACCTATGACAACCCAAAAATTCCTTCAGAACCTACCATAGTATCCTTCTAGCTTGCTGCTAAATTTATTTTTTGCTAGATGAACCCTCCAACACCTATTTCTTCCCTTGTACCTACTATTCGACTCTCTTAGAGGCTCGTGGATACCTCTCTTAGCTGGGAAGACCCTCAAGAATGGCAGGTTGAGCATCTCCTAGGCCGTGACTTCCTCTATACAATGACATCACACCTACGACTAATCCTCAGTCCATCAACAACCCTTACATACGACCTGCTCGACCTTCTCATGTATGGGAATTGCTACAGGAAGGGTTCTTGCACCCTAACTCACTCGTGGTGTGTTGTTATAAGTCCCTTCTACCTATGGGCTAATATATTGCTTCACTTGTCTCCTCCTTTCTGCACTAATCCACACAGAAACAACCCCAAATATACCCTCCACTTGGACTGAGTTTTGACCTCTCTCCTCTCCAATCTTACCTACAAAATATATATATATATAAACATAATTGAGGCCAATTGCATCCCTCTCCATGACTGGATTGAGGTCACCACAACCTCTCTCACATGTTGGATGACGTCACCAAGGATGCATAACAACAATGATATGTCACATCATCCTTAAATCCTTTATATACAACTCTTAAGGGTGATTGAAAGCCCTTAACTTATCTCAACATTAAATTAGAATATTTAATTCCTCCATGTGGGTGTGAAGCCCCAAGACAAGCCCACAAAGCCCATTACCAAACCCATGATTCCCCAAGTCAAATCCATGGGAATTTTCATTGAAATGAAAGTGTAATAAGGTGCCAACGAGGATTCCCACATGCCTGACACCTAGGGATACTTGAGTGAATACCTCCCAAAGCTACAAAACATCAACACAAACGACTATCCCTTGGAGGTGGTAACTCCCTCCATGTTGGGAATTTATGTCTTGGGTAGGTATGCATGAATTTTGAGGTGGATCTACTAGGATACTTGATTTATGGGGTCCCTAATTATTCACTTATTCTATTTTCTATGTAAAAGGTGATAACACTTTGTAAGGGTTGGCATACCCATGGTTTAGCACACTTATTTTAGCCTACATGGACCCTCTCTTTCTTATGTATGTACCACAATTTGGTCATGGCCACTTAGAAATGATTTTTCATATGATCACTCAGTCTCATGTATCCTTAGGAAGTGTCATGATGATCGAGGTAGGACACATGTTTCAAGGCATTGATCACATCCTCCAAGGCATATTTGGGCTTATTTTGCACACACATGGGGGATTCGCTCAATGAAATTGTGACATAACATGTTAATTTGTGTGATATTAAAGAATACCCCTAATTTCACTATATATTGGAAAAAAACACCCTAAAATCCTTTTTTTGATCCCCCTCCCAATACATATGTACAATTTTAAAACCCCCTATTTTTACCAAATATCCTTAGTATCCATTTTTTTCATGGCATTTTTAATACCCCTTTTTATTTCTACCCTTAGTATGGAAACATGATGGAACTCTTATATGCTCACAAATCACAAATCACAAAGGTAATTAAAAATAAGAAAACCTCAATGTTGTGACATCCAACCTATTAACAATTGATGCACACATGATTAAATCTTGTCAAAGAAAGGAACAAGTAGAGGATAAGTGGAAAATTATGAAGTAGGTGAAATGAGTGGCCTTACAACTTACACAAGAACATGGAGGTGAGCTATAAAATACATGTGAGCTCACGTAGTGCAGGAAGATTGTGGAAGAGGCACAAACAAGAGGGAAGTAATATCAAAACCAAAAACAAAGAACCCAATTTTCAAGGCCAGTATTAAATTTGATCACAGGTCCAAGGATAAAAAAAATTGAGGCTACCCAACTTATACCCTATTCTATTTAAAGAATTAAATGTGACAAATAAGACACCTTCAATTCAAAATTCTATACCTATAGTGACCACATAAATAGACTTTGAAAAGTTAACAACAATTCATTTACAAATCAAGTCAAACAAAACCCAACGTTAAACAACAACACAAAACAATAAAACATTTATATTACCTGTGAATTTACAGTAAAACCTCCAAAGATGCCTTCACATACTCCATCCTTAGTGTCAATCACAACCCAAAGCCTACAAAATATGGTCAAAATATTTATGCATCCATTTCTTGTGCTAGTTGAAAATTGGAACTTTCTTATGAAGCAAAGCATTGCAACTCCCTTAATAGTAATATAATTTGTTTCCCATTGAAAGCACATTATCATGTACCAAAATGTGATACATCCAATAAATTAAAACAACATAAGTTCAAAAAAGTTTGGGATGGTTCACAACCAAGGAAAGGAAACAATTCACAAAATAAATTTTAAACTATGCATTAGAAAATAATATAATCGAAGCAAGACAAGGTCATATACAAAAGAAAATTGAAAATAGATATTGAAAATATATCAACAATCTCTATTGATAATTTTCAAATAATAAAATAAATTTTTAAGCATCACACTAAGTATATATAAGCAATGTCTAGCTAAGAACCAACTCCAATTTGTTTTGAAAAGTCTTAAAACAAACAACCTCTTAAATACAAGAAAAATCCATTCATGATATTTACTATTTAGAATCATGTACCTTCCATCTGGAGACATAATAAAAAAGTTGTCATCTTGCAAAAGAGCATATGCCTTCATCATACTTGTATGATCTTTAAACCACACAAATCCTCTTGTAATTTTTTCAAATTTTAGACATGGGAAAATATAAACTTGAACAATACCACAAGCCATAGTAGATATTAACTTTATCACATAAAAAGGGATACATATTTTTCTAGAGTATCCAAATTGCGAACTTGCGATTAAAAAAAATCTCTCTCCTCAACTTTCATATCTTAAATACTAAAATGGCCATGGCTTGGTAGTTCACATTATTTAGAAGTCGAATGAAATAAATATTTTTGAAGATCACCTTTACCATGGGAGGGACCTCTTGAAGAACAATCATTCCAATTTTATGAAAGAGAATGACCATTGCACCGATCTCGTGTCACCAATACATTATTCTAACCTTTAAACACACATTTAGAGTATCATTTGTCCTCCATTAAGACTGGTTCATTCATATGACCATCCTTTGGTTGGTTCATTCATTCACATGACCATCCATGGGGCTTGTTGTGTATACCTCTTAGCAAGTACAACATGCCCCATGGACTGCTTTGTGTTCCTCTTGGCATGCACAACAGGCCCTAGGGGCCTACAATGTATGCCTTCCTAGGGGCCTACAATGTATGCCTCTTGGCATGCACAACAAGCCCCTAGGGCCTACTATGCATGTCAATTGGCATAAAGAGAAGGGCAATTCACATGCATGATAGGCCCTACTATGCATTCCATCCACATGCAAGTTCAACATCTTGTCCTAGGATATTTGATTTCATCTTGTTGCATTTTCATTGAAATACAAAAGCAAATATCATGAATACCAAGTAGAAGAGGATATACAAAACATGGTGAAGAATTCCTACTTACACAATAGAACCAAATGCTTAGAACGTGTCCTTGATTTGGGTAGTGATTATAGAAGATTTCTCCAAAGCACTGGCAAAAAGGAAAATGCATGATATTCAATATGTTTTGTAGCCTAAAAACATGGTGGTGTCGATGACAAGTTAGAGGTTAATGATAACATGGTATCTAATTTTGATGGATAATTCCCTTTTACTCAATTTGAAAATGCACAAAAAAAGCGTCGCATGAAAACAAAGTGAATACTCCTAAACATCTAATAAGTAACAATGAAGATTTTTCTTCAGATTGAATCATCTTGTTCAATATTTTTCTGAAAATACGCAATCTATGAAAATGCTCTACCAAATACTATCACATTGGCTAGCATTGAACCAAATTCATATCTTTTTCAAGGAAGAGTCACTGAGAGCAATGTTTAGCCTATGGAATATAAATATGTTGAATAGTCTAAAAACATGCAAAAGGAATTTAAATCATTGAATAGTCATGAGGTATCCAAAATATTTAAGAAGAAAAGTTTCTTAGTGGAGTTATTGGATATGATATTGAATCACAATGGTTTAGACCTTTCTATGAAGAAAGGGAACACATGTATAAGTTTATTCCAAGTAGGATAACATCAACACTTAAAAAAATTACAAAAATCCTTTTAAATGATAAATTCCATCATTGCAAGAACAAAATGAATGAAAGGGTAGCGACCAATATACTCTTGTTCCTAATGCTCATCGAGATGGTACTTATTGAACAATTGAGTAGAATTTTAGTGGTCTAAAAAGTGATTTTAATAGAATTCCTTAGAAGGGATCATTGTGTATCTACTATTAGGAATTATTCACAATATTTTGTTGATAGCAACACCCTTCCTGGTATCCCCAATTTTCCCACAATTAGGAAGCTCTCTAAACACAGGCTGCTCTATATGTTCGTAAAGGGACTGTCCAAGGATCTAGTCTGTTGAATTTATGTTACCCCAAAATTGATCATGATTCAAACCTCATGAGTTGATCACATTTATGGATCAACTAATCCAGACAACCATCCACTCCTATACTATCTCTGCATGTTTAAATTGATAGTTTGGATCTTAATAATTCATCACTACTACCCACAAGATCCTCATTCAACAGGGTCTATAGGTCTTGAATGAACTCAACATTCTCAAATACCAGTCCCAATTCTTACTTGGGACTGTAAATCTCGTAACCTGTCCTTAGTAACAAGTAAGGAAGTTTAAATAGATTCCTCTATCATAGCTCCCATATTCCATATGACTTCGGAACTAGGCTTTCATTTCAAATGGCACTTCCATAAAAATAAGATTAGCTCGAGGGCTTATCCCTTCCACCATATGAGCAGGGCTTACGACCATAACCAAATGAACATGGCACTTACCTTACTACCTTGTCACCTCCTGCTACTCCATTTGGCACTTAACTCTCTAGGTCCATATCAACACTTGGATTTTGTCTCCTCGTGAATGGACGACCCTTGTTCATTTTGCAAATCCAACAAAGTGGTTTGTTAACAATTCAATGGAATGTGAATTAACCTAAGAGTGACATATAACCCGATTAATCAATGCTCCAGATCAATTCACATTTTTCTTTACAATTAACGCTCTGGCAACTTCAAAACATGAAAATATTCTCCACCATGGATCATTCTATCCAGTCATGATCTAAACGTTATGATGTTTTTGCAACTAAACGATATGGACTTGACACTTCTCCTACATATAATTTGTGATATAAGGATCAAGACTAGTCCCTCATTTGTTCGACGACCTCCACTACTCCCACTATGAAGCAATGTGGATCGTTGATCCTGACATGATCAACAATCGAGATTTCCCTTCGACTCTTGCACAAGGATCCTTGATCCGACTATTCCTATGTGTTGGATTATCAACTCAATGATTCATGTTTATTACTATAATTCCTACAATTGATATGAAGAATATGTAACTTGATCTGAATTTGTGAACCCAAACCTATAGAATTTATCCTGCAACATTCAATTGACTCTAAAACCTACGTTCACAATTTATATAGGAGCTTCTTCAACCATGATCCCAATGGAAAATTAAGGGATTTGTACATTCTAATTATGAAGGGAATTATTCACTAATCATACTTCAAACCCTACAGTACTTAATCTTGCAGATATTTAATATTTACACAACAATGACATAGATCTTCAAACATACAGTCCCTATGGCATTCAAAATAGAATGTTTCCTTTAATCATTTGTACACATACTATACATGGGATTCTACAATAGGACTATCTCTCTGAAATAACCCTTATACATTCTTACACTCGTGTCCTAATGCCTTATTCATTTGGACATACCTTTATTCTATAGGATTACAATATTTTAAAACAGAGGATCCTGAAACCAAATTAGTTTCAGATCCCCTCAACACTCCTATGATCTCTCTTTAGATCCACAAATTCTCAAAATCCTCAATACCCCCAAAAGATCTATAGGATCTTTCATTCACCCTAAGACTTCTCTAACTTAATCAATCTCTCAAATCTATTCTAAATCCATTTTTAATAATTCCAATTTAATCAACAATCTTCTAGAATTCCTTAGAAACATAGGAATTTCAATAAATTAATGAACTAGGGAATCCACTCCCTAGGAAAATAAAATACCCCTTAGGTCTTGTCGAAATGGTTTTTTGTGGAGGTATGATTCTCCTGCATTAGACTCCCCAGAAATAAAATGTTCATGATCTCCTGATCATGAGTTCATTTTGCTAAAGTCCTCTTGGATCCCAAACATAATACTGCAACTTCCTTCTTGTGTTGTTGTCTTGTTGCATTGTTGTTGTTGCCTACATCTTTTCTCAATCCAAAATATGGTTCTGCCTCTTTCCTCCTTATTTGTTGATGTAAACTTGCACAATCATCTGTAGTCTATTGTTGATTGTCTTATTTACTTCAGCATGTATCCTCTGAGACACCTTCATCATCAAATTCCTCATCATCTCAATCTCTATGTCCAACTTGTCCTCTAGATGGTACATAATATTGTTGCAAACTTGTTGTTGTTCACTTTTTTCAACCTTGTTGTTGATACTGTCCACTGGCTGCTACATATTTCTTTCATTTATATCTTTAGTATTCTTACTATCATATTCATTCACGTTCTCACTAATTGACACTTCAATCTGCTTCCTAAAATTAGTTTGAGTCGAGTCTATAAATTTTCTGCAGCTTGCATTTTCTGTATCCTTAGCCAAATGTTCTCCTAGAAATCTTATTTCTTCCTCAAAATTCATCAACTATGAATGTTGAATTTGAGGTATGTTTTCTCCTTTAATAAATAGTTCCATTTCTTCGATTACCATTTCATGCTCATCACTTTCTTCTATGCATGGATACTTCAATTTAATCTGAGAATTGAAATTTACCTCTACCTCATTAGGTACCAAAAACACTTCTTCTTCACTCCTAGGCACTTGTGAACATGTCTGCTCTTTGGATGTACTTTCTTCTTTCCTTGACTCAAGTCCTTTCAACAACTTTTCCAACAACAATAGATCTTCTTCAAAATCTATTAGCACTATATCTGAGTGCTTCTCTTCAACCTTTCTTTGGTCATCTTCTATATCCATCTCTTCATTGCTTTCTGCAACAACAAATTTTTGCAGTTGTCCTTCAACAATCTCTTTAAAAGAATGTGTATGGGATCTTCTTAGTCTATATTCATGAGACACTGTGGCCTCATCTTCCATCAAAATATATTTCTGATCATGTCTTCCTTCAGTGTTTTGATACATTTCTTTTTCTTCCTTCTTATTCACAACAGTTTCAGATGATTTCCCATCATCTGCAAATCCCACAACCACACACAAAATGTTATATTTAAATTATTTGGCTCTTTAGCCTCAATTAATCATTTTTTCAGCATATACTCATGGTAATTTGAAATCTCCAAATATCTTATGATACTTGCAGTAATCCCCTCATCTTTTTCATTCTCTTCTCCAAGGATATCTCCTTGCTCTGGTTCACAGAAGTGAACTCATTCCTTTGTCAATGACCTCCGTCTGAACTCAACTCCTTTGATCTCTTTCTCCTTTTCCCAAGCACTCAACTTGTGTTTCAAGATCCTCAAGATTTTCCTTAATTGCTTCACAAACAATTGCATCACTAGCTACTTGACTTTCCTCTTTATTTTCCATCCTTATCTCTAGTTCTATTCAATCTTCCTCTGTAGCAACATCTGTATGAAATTGAGCCTCTCCCTTAGCTCAATCATCTCTCTTTCATACTTCTCTTAGTTCATATTCTTTATGCCATTTTCCTTGGCATACTTTTCTCCTCTGTTGTGGCTTATTTTTGAACCTATGAAATGACCATCAATAGTCATTGTCTTCATCTCCATATGACCTTTACTTTGTCCAATTGTGGACCACACTTAATTATTTGTAAGAAGCTCTCTCCATTATCGTACTACCCATACCTTACCAAGTCTTCTCCATAACCTTTTCCTCTAGTATTCATGTAGTTGTCTCTCTCTTAGAACCTACTTGAGCACTCCTTTCTCTTCTTGGCTTCTACAGATCCACTTCTCTTTGAGAACATTTAACTTGCCCTCTGTTCTTCCAACCTTTAGCTGGAATTATCCAAGTTCTTGCCACAATTCTTTCTTCTTCTCTAAGAGTTCACATTATCTTTTTCCATTCACTCAAGAACACCAATGGTTCTCTATTACAACTCTCCTAGTTTTGTTGTTGTTATCAATTCCTTATCAACTTCAAACTACAAACAAAATATTTAAACCAGAGTTAACAAAAAAAAAAACATCATCAATATCTTCAAGATTTGTTCATGATATTGTCTATCAATTCCTTTCACTTGAAGGGGAAAATATTTGTTTTGTCAGATTAAATATGAACTATTTTGTACAATTGCCTCTGCATCAACTGCATTCCAACTTGATTCTGAACTGTTGCAATATTCCAAGCTCCACTACTCTGAAATTTTCCTCAAGAGAATCATACCAATTCTCTACAACTCTCTGCAATCACTCTTATGATCAACACAAGAAATTCCAATTCCTACTTTGAATATGTCTCAAAGAGGATTCTTCATTCCAAGAGCATTCCAAGCTCTAACTTACTCTTCCAGAGAGTATTTCTTCTCAATCCCAAACCACAAATACCGTTACAATCTCTGATACCACTTGATAGAAACACCATACCTCATGTCCCCAATTTTCCCACATTTAGGCATCTCTCTAAACACAAGTTGCTCTATAAGTCCTTAAAGGGACTATCCAAGGATCTAGTCTGTTGAATTTATGTTACCCCAAAATTGATCAAGATTGAGACCTCATGAGTTGGTCAAATTTATCGATCAAGTTATCCAGACAACCATCCACTCTTATACTATCTTTTCTTGTTTAAATTGATAGATGGATCTTAATCATTCACCACTGCTACCAATAGGATCCTCATTCAATAAGGTCTATAGGTCTTGAATGGACCCGACATTCTCAAATACCAGTACCAATTCTCATTCAAGACTGTAAAGCTCGTAACCTGTCCTTACTAACAAGTAAGGGAGTTTAAATAGATTCCTATGTCATAGCTCCCATCTTCCATATGACTTCAGAACCAAGATTTCATTCAATTGGCATTTTCATAAAAATAAGATTGTCCCAAGGGCTTCCCCCTTCCACCATATGATCAGGGATTACGACCATAACCAAATGAACATGGTTCTTACCTTACTACCTTGTGACCTCCTGCTACTCTATTTGGCGCTTAACTCTCTAGGTCCTGATCAACGCTTGGATTTGATCTCCTCGTGAATAAACAACCCTCATTCATTTCGTAACTCGATTCCTATGTGTGGATTATTAACTGAATGATTCATGTTTATTACTATAATTCTTATATCCGACTGAAAGAATATGGAGCTCGATATGAATTTGTGAACCCAAACCTGGAGAATTTATATTGCAACATTCAATTGAATCTGAAACCTACGTTCACAATTTATACATGAGCTTCTTCAACTACGATCCCAACAGATAGTTAAGGGACTTGTACATGCTGATTAGGAAGGGAATTCTTCACTGTTCATACTTTAAACTCTATAGTACTTTATCTTGCAGAGATTTAACATTTACACAACAATGGAAAAGATCTTCGAACATACAATCCATATGGCATTCGAAGTAAAATGTTTCCATTAATCATTTGTACACATTCTATACACGGGATTCTACAATAGGCCTCTCTCTCTCCCAAATAGCCCTTATACATTTTCACACTCTTGGCCCGATACCTCATTCAATTGGACATACCTTTCTTATACATGATTACAATATTTTAAAACAAAGGATCCTGAAACCAAATCAATTTCAGATCCCCTCAACACTCCTATGATCTCTCTAGATCCACAAATCCTCAAAATCCTCAATATCCCCAAAATATCTCTAAGATATTTCATTCACCCTAAGACCTCTCTAACTTACTCAATCTTATGAATATGTTCTAAATACATTTTTAATAATTCCAACTTAATCAACAGTCTTCTGGAATTCCTTAGAAACATAGGAATTTCAATAAATTAATGAACTAGGGAATCCATTCCCCAGGCAAACCAAAGACCCCTTAGGTCTTGTCAAAATGGTGTTTTGTAGAGGTACAGTGTTCTTGCATCGTTTGTTCTTTTGGACATTGTTGGTATTAAATGAGTACAATTTGTCCAATAATAGTGATGTTGCTTATGAGATGATAATGCTTTAAGGTTGTAAAGTCAACCCATACTATTAATAGTTTTGTAATGAGAATGTCATGGGTGATCAAAAAGAGGGAATACATGTTGTACAAATTCCTTGGAATGTTTTTTTCTCTACAAAGTAATCCATTTCTAGTGTCAAATATTAGAAAGGTTAAATCTAATATGCCAATGGACTATTGTCAATTTAATACATATCCAGAACAACAATTACTAGACCAAAATAGGTCAATATGCTATAGCTTGTTGTCAATTGATGAATTTTTCATAGCCACTCACATTGTTTGTAGATGTTGAAAACTACAAGTAATCTATAGGTAAGGATCATTGTGTTACAAACTAATTGAGGTGTTTATATTTCCTATCATACAAAAAATGATTGAATTTTGTAGCCAGTGATTTAATGGACTAGAAGAGTCGCTATAAGGTAAAGTATATGAGACTACCTTCCAAATAATTGGCATGCAGAAAAATCCCTAGGTCATGCTCTATATTCCAATTGGCATCCATAGCAGGCCCCAAGGCCTGCTTTGTATGCCAAGTGGAAGACACAACAGGCTGAATGAATGTCAACATGGATTTCTATGGTTTCAAAGCATACCTACCTTTATCCATTTTCCGAATAGTGAAATTGAAAACAATGTATTAATAGATTCATTTCGTATGATTCTACATTTCTCAAAAACAATCTTGCAAAACTCCAAACCCATTACTACACAAAAATATAGAAAAAAAATTGAACGATAGCCTATAGATTTGGCTTTCCCTAACTACTAATGGATAGAACCATATTATTGGAATCATTTCAAAGAAATGATGCAAAGGAAAAGAAGCAAGAAAAATGTCTCTATGCTATGTTGCAAGAGTCATTTTTTGACAAAAGTGTAACATTTGAAATGTTTTTAAACATCTTTCATTTAACAAAAGAACAATACATATTATTGTTATGCATATCTCTACAATGGTTTATTGACCTTATAAAGAAATTATTGATGGACATGTGGAAAAATTTATTTGTGAGAAATGTACCACATCTATGAATGCAAACACAAATGCTCATTATATTCTGGATGCATACACCAAAACAACATATTGTAACTCCTACATGAAAAAAATGAATTACATCCTAATAAACTCATTTTGGAAAATATATGATGAATGTACTAAAAACAAATATGGAAAGATACAAATAATATGTAGGCTTGGTAATTCCCTACTAAACACCCAAAAAATGTATACTCGAAAAGACAAACCTACTGTTCTTTCATTTCCTTTGCATTGTGGTTTAAGGAAGAAAACTTTTATTAATACATCATCATAGAATATTTGTGCTAATAAAACCCAATATGCTAGTACTAGAGCCTAATTATTCAAAACACATTTTGTATGTATCTATTATATATAAGTACGCTACAAGGGAAAAACAATTTCAGAATGTCTATCTAGATAAATATGTTGCATACTATTCATGGTCAACAAAGCTATTAAAAGATTAAAATAAGAACAAACTATGCTATATTTAAGGTACAATGAACATATGGCTCCTGAAAACTTCTATAGAGAAAATATGATGCTTTACATACCATTTCATGCAATGAAGATCATTTAAAAGGTGACTTATCCACTTGGATGATATTTTATGGTATTCATAAATCAAGAATATATGTTGTTAAACATCAATTCTTGATCATACCAAAGGAAAAATGAGGTGACATTGACATTGGTATAGAAATTGTTCAAAATAATAAAAAAAAAAAAAAAATTTGTTGATATAGACATTAAGAACCATGCCACACTTAACAATTGTGTGGAATATGACATTGATAAAGATTTCAAACATGGCATGAATATAAAAATAACAATAAATTTGTATTTAGGGAGTATTCAATATCATTTTTGAATTTTTCGTGCAAGAAAAAGTAAAATTGAATATGTTATTTTATGAAGAAAATTATATGAAAAACAAGTAGAAAACACATTTCAAGAAACACACACATCAAGTAGTATTCAATCTAAATATTTAATGAGAAAATATCAAGGTCTAAAAACTCCAATATGTGCATGGCCACCAAAATGTGATATGCAAAAAATTGTTTCATCCTTTTAAAAGTTTCAACAAGGATGATGCCTTATTTCCACTCCATCACAAAGCATGATTGTAATATCTAGAAAAATTGAAATCCTTATGATTTTATATTCCAAGGGTACAAGTGCCCATTTTTAAGCTATTGTGGAAATCTCAAGAACCCCAAAAATCCACTTTACAAGAAAATAATAAGAAATAGCTAAATCCCAATAATTGCATGTTGAGTTATCCCAACCATTCACCATCCAACCCATTCACCGAACATGAGGCCAAAAATTACAAGTGGGTATAAAACTACTACAATCAAATGAACAATAATACAAATAATACAATGAAGAATACTTTATAAATAATCTATAATATAGTAATAAAAAAGAAAGAAAGAAAGTATAATGTTTTGAAAGCAGTTTTAAAATTTTACCCTATTTTGATTTTTGACAAAATCTTCAAAAAATTTGTCATCACTTTCTTCTTATTTGTATGTCATTCCTCTTATTGTATGATACATTGGCCATTACTATAACAACTTCAAATAGTATGAAATTATGATTTGTTAATCATACTTGTACATGTGTTGCCCCTTTATTCGATTGTACCAACAAAGTTGAATCTCAACTCCTTCTGGCTTATCCAAAATATCAATGTCATTATGGTAATAAAATACACTATTACCATCCTTCTTTCTTGTTCTTTGAACTCTTCCAGTGTACCAAATCCTAGAAGAAACACCATGTTTTGTACTTCGGGAAACACCTTTCCTTGCAGCATGTTCAACGACAAGTATATACCTGCTCTCAAACAACACTACACAATTCGAGACAATTCAAAAACCAATTGAAACACCCTTTTTTGGAGCCCTCTCATCTTGCATAAGGTATACCCCATTTCTCACTTTAGTCAACCTATATTTGGATAATGTCATATTTCCATTCAACTAGCTAACTAAATAAGATTTATACATATCCTTACCATCAAGCTCCACCATCGGTTTAATATTTATGTTTATATTCTCATCAATGGAATCTAAAATCTCATCCAACTCATGTCTCCACTCACTTTCCATTGTTTTCAATTAACTATCATTGAATAACATTAAGGGAAAAGGTTGGAATATAGAGTTGGAATGACCTAGTGGAGAATCAACTACTTCATCCACAATTTGGAATGTTGGAAAATTCTGATTCTCTATCCATGGTTTGTACCACCAAGAAATTTTTGTGTCTCCCTTTGGTTGCATGTCAAGATTTGATAAAGTTCCATGTGCATACTCCAATAATTTCTTGAGGGCTTCTATAGTTTTGTCATAAGTAGATATTGAATCATAATGTGACAAAATGTCAATGTCCCAACTCCCTTGTTGGTGCAATGTATTCCAGATCCTCATTTGTTTCTTATGAGATTTTTTAAACTAGAGCCTTAGGGATTCAATTTTTATTCAACAACTCTATTAATGGTTCCAATGGAATGAAGTAAGTCAGTGAAATCATAGGCCCTCTCTACTCCAACCATCCCACCAACTTTTCTAAAGAAGTTCCCATGTACATATGACCTAGTCAGGTGCAATATGTTGGGTATGTGTTATATTATTTGCATGTGTGTGTGTGGACACGTCAGATTCGAAAAAATGCATCTGACGATCCCTCTAGTAGAGATCTTTGTGTCGTGTGCGCCAGGTGCTTCCTAGGGGGGTCCCAGGGGGAGCAGGTATTCCCCCTCCTGGTTACGCGCAGCGTTCGGTACCCTGGAGCCAACAGAGTTTGGGGCAGCGCCTCAAAATTTTGTTATGGCCTTTTTTTGCTATTTTAGCGTTTTTCTAAAGTAATCTTGGATTAATGGATTAGGGTTT
The DNA here is from genome assembly GCA_000966675.3 of Picea glauca. Lineage (NCBI taxonomy): Eukaryota > Viridiplantae > Streptophyta > Pinopsida > Pinales > Pinaceae > Picea > Picea glauca. The sequence goes on from JZKD02S1630608.1 coordinate 579,844, forward strand.
TGGTATCTACGGAATACCTAAAAACATTGTATATATATTGTATGGTGAATGGTGAAATTAATATAATAGAGAGTTGAAAGGTTTTCTCCCAGTTAAGGGTTTCTGGTCTAAATATCTGTGTACTATGTGTATGAGCCATTGATTAATTTATGTTTTGCTTAAGAATCTATATGCATTTCTTTACTTCATAGGTTTAAAAATTACATGTGGTATCAGAGCTCATTTTTGGCTTCAGAGGGATGCCTTTGTTGTTGAGGGTTTGGCTTGATCCTGATAGATCAAGTTTATCTTGTTTCTGTGATAAACCTAGGTTCAATGGGATCTTTTGCAGTGGTTATTCAAGTGTAGAAAGAGGAATGGTGAGCTCTTCTAGAATCGATATAGAGAAGTTCAATGGTAAAAACTTTGAACTATGGAAGCTCAAGATGGAGGACCTTTTTGTAGACAAAGAACAATGGATAGATGTGGATCCTAGTACACAACCTACTGGTATGCAGCGTACTGGCACATAGTCAACTGGTACACAACCTACTAGTACAAAAACTAGTAGTACACCACCGACTGGTATGTCGAAGGAATATTGAGAGAAGTTGGACAAAAGATCAAGGAGTATTATTCGACTCTGCCTGGAAGATTCGATGTTGTTGAGTGTCTCAGGAGAATCTATAGCCAAGGAACTATGGGATAAGTTCGGGAATTTGTATCAATCAAATTCCCTGGTAAACAAGTTGTTTCTTCGAAAGAATTTGTATCATCTTAGGATGGAAGATGGAGATTCTGTGACAGAACATCTAAATCCTTTTAATACTCTAGTAAGTCAACTTGTCTCTCTTAATATTACAATTGTAGAAGAAGATAAGTGTATTACTTTGTTATGTTCTTTGCCAGACTCTTGGGATAATCTGGTTGTATCAATTGGTAGTACCACTCAATCTACATTGAAGTATGAGGATGCAGTTGCATCCTTGTTATCTGAAGAGATGAGGCAAGCATGGATGGTCATAGCACATATGATTTATTTGTAAGAGGTCTTACCCAAGACATGAATCCTGGTAAGTCTTTGAGGGGGGAGATCTAAATCTATAGGTAGATCTAAGTCTCCAGAAAAATGTTTGAGGAAATGTTGGAAGTGTGGTAAAACATGGCATTATAAGAAAGATTGCAAGTCTGAGAAGGTTGATAAACCAAAGGGATCTGATAGTACCTCTTCCACAAAGGCAAAAAGCTCCACTAAAGAAGGAGGTAATGTTTACCTGATATCTACAGGTACACATGAAGACCGTGATGTATGTTTGATCGACTCAGGTGTGTCATACCATATGACCCCTCACAGGGAGTGGTTCTCTGAATATGAAAAATACGATGGTGGTGATGTATTCCTAGGAGATGACTCGACAACCAAAATCATGGGATGTGGAAGGGTTAAGTTGTTGCTAAAATATGGAAGGATTAGAACTCTCCCCGGGGTTTTGCACATTCCAAAACTATCCAGGAGCCTAATATCTGTAAGAAAGTTGGATGATGCAGGAGTGGATACTGTATTTGGAAAGGGCACTTGCAATATGATACGAGGAGCAATGGTGTTGATGAGGGGAGTTTGGTGTGGAACTCTGTACAAGTTGTTGGGAAGAAATTATACTAATAGGTGTAACAATTTTGTTGTCCCCGAGTAGAGAAATGAAGGACACAAGACCAATACTGTCCCAGAAAATATGACCATGTTGTGGCATCAAAGACTAGGGAATATTAGTGAAAAGGGCCTTCAAACACTACAGGGTAAAGGTATGGTTGAAGGTATGTCCAATGGCACTCCGGATTTTGATTTCTGTGAACATTGCATATATGGTACACATAATCGATTAAGATTCCCATCTGGTGCTACAAGAGCAAAGGGGATATTAGAGTTGATACACAATGATGTGTTTGGACTTGTTCTTGTTCCATCCCTAGGTAAATCTGTGTATTATGTTTCATTCATAGATGATTTCTCAAGGAACACATGGATTTATTTTCTTAGAAATAAATCTGAGGTATTTGATAAATTTAAGTAGTTTAAGGCTCTGATAGAAAATCAGATAGAGAAGAAAATAAAGGTATTGAGGACAGATAATGGTGGAGAATTCTACGGAAATGAATTTAAATAATTATGTAAGAAGTGTGGTATAGCAAGGCAGAAGACTACTCCATACACACCTCAAAAGAATGGAGTTGCAGAAAGGATGAACACGACACTGATGGAAAAAGCAAGGAGCATGCTCAGCGGTGTCGAGTTAGGACATGAATTCTGGGCAGAGGCAATGGGTACAACATGTTACCTGTTCAATCGATCACCTTCATTAGCATTGGATGATAAAAATCCACATGAGGTATGGACTGGATAGAAATCATCTCTTCAAAATCTTAGAGTCTTTGGTTGTGATGCTTATATACATGTTCCAAAGGAAAATAGGAGTAAGTTCGATAAAAAGGGTGAAAAGTGTATCTTTATTGGTTATAAATATGGTGTGAAATGTTTTAAGCTTTGGAACCCAGAAACCAAGAAGACTTTTTATAGTTGAGATGTTTTTTTCAGAGAGGTAAAAGATGTTTCCCAACAGGAATTCCTACCAAGGCCAGAAGAACCTAAAAAAATAGATTTGGAGTTGGATGATGCAAAATCTGAATCATCTGAAGAAGATGAAGAAGAAGAAGAAGAACCTCATACCCCAGTATTGAGGAGATCAGTGAGGGAAAGAAGGCAACTATAAAGGTATATCCCACTTGATTTTCATTCTAATTTTTTGTTATCTATTACTGATGATGATCCTAGAACTGTCAGGGAAGCAGTGAATTCAGAGGATAGTAAACTATGGAAGAAGGCCATGGTTGAAGAAATGGATTCCTTGGATAAGAATGAGGCATGGGATATAGTTGAGTTGCCAGCTGGAAGAAAATTTGTTGGTAGCAAATGGTTGTTTATGAAGAAGTTTAATGCAGAAGGTAAATTGGAGAAATACAAAGCTCGGTTAGTAGCAAAAGGTTATTCACAGGTAGAGGGAATTGACTTTGGTGATATTTTTTCTTCTGTTGCCAAGTTAACATCTATTAGATTTCTTTTATCTATTGTTGCTTCTCTTGATCTTGAAGTGGAAAAGATGGATGTGAAGACAAGAAATCTACATGAAGCAACCAAAAGGCTTTGTAGTGAAGGGAAAGCAAGAGTTGGTATGTAAGCTAAATAAGTCACTATATGGTCTGAAGCAATCACCTAGGATGTGGTACCAAAGTTTTGACACATACATCCTTGGATTGGGATTTGTGAGAAGTAGGGCTAATCACTGTGTATATTCCAAGCAGGTTGGTAATCACTTCATTTATGTAGTGTTTTATGTTGATGACATGTTGTTGGTAGGAAATAACATGGATGTTATCAAGGAGGTGAAATCACATCTATCCTCCAAATTTGACATGAAGGATCTCGGTGCTGCTAACTTCATTTTGGGAATGGAGATTAAAAGAGATCGTGCAAACAAGAAACTCTAGTTGAATTAGAGAAAATATGTTGAGACAATATTGCAGAGGTTTAATGTGCATGGAAATAAACCGGTCAAGGTTCCTATTCCTATAGGTGTAAAGTTATTTGCAGATTAGTGTCCCAAGTCACAGGAAGAAAAAGAGGACATGTCCCATGTTCCGTATGCTAGTGCAGTTGGCAGTTTCATGTATGCAATGGTATGTACTAGACCGAACATTGCACATGCAGTGGGAGTTTTGAGCAGGTATATGTCAAAACTAGGGAAGGAGCATTGGACAACAGTAAAGAGGGTCTTCAAGTATTTGCGTGGCACTACCAATTATGGATTGTGCTACCAAGGAAGACCAGGATTAGACAAAGTGGTGGACATACATGGCTTTGTTGATGCAGACTAGGATGGAGATCTAGATTGCAGAAGATCTACAAGTGGGTATGTGTTTAACCTATTTGGAGGAACAATCAATTGGATGAGAAAAAGGCATGTTGTAGTGGAACTCTCAACTACATAAGCTAAATACATGGAAGCCACTCATGCAAGCAAGGAAGCAGTATGGTTACAAATATTGTGTTCAGGTATTGGGGTGGTACAACAAGCAGTGAGATTAGATTGTGACAGTCAGAGTGCAATATTCCTGGCAAAGAACCCAACTTATCATTCAAAGACAAAACATATTGATGTTCTTCTCTTGGTGTAGACTAACAATGGGCATTTCTGCCCTAGATTGTTGACTATATAATCCTATGGACCCCTGGATGCAAAGAAAACAACAAGTGGGAGAATGTTGGGTATGTGTTATATTCTT
>JZKD02S1630608.1:598187-633886 GCA_000966675.3 Picea glauca
AAGGAGGTTGCCCCCTCGAAGAGGCTTATTATCTGAAATTATCTCTTTTTCAAGGCGTTGAGTACTTTTCCTAAGGTTTTTCTATGCTATATTGATGTTTGGTTCTTAACAATTTACCTCTCCATCGTACATAGGAAATTCAAACTTAATATCAAGATTAAACAAAGGAGTTTGTGGAGGAATTTTACCATGTTCTTTTGGAGAAGTTGGAGGTGGTTATGAGATGGTAGAAGATGTGGAATATGGATGTGAAGGAGGTGGAGTATCACCATTCCCTCCGTTTCCTTTTGGATTTTTATCACCACTATCTTCATTACCTCTTGGAGGATTTGAGCTTTCACATTGAAACCTTGCATTCCTTTCTTCAAATAAAAATTTCACCATTTATGTCATATCATAAAACGATTTTCTGAAAGTTTCATTTTCTGAAGTAGGTATTTCCTGACTCTCCTCATGAACCATACTTGGTGAATGCCTCCTTGAAGCTTGAGGTGAATTTATAGTTCTCCTTCTTGAAAGTTGAGAACTTGTCTCTACAAGTTGACCTTCTCCTCTTGTGAGATTCAACCTTTCAAGCATCAAAAAAGAAAACACTTTCAAACAATCAAACCTTCAAAAACCTTTGCTATGATATCAACTTGATTTGAAAATGAAAAAGGTTTGTGTAGACATATTTGAAAGTGAAATATTTATGTGACTTAGGAAATTGGATCAAGTTTGCAAGAACACAAACTTAATGAGTTTTTACTTAACATGAACAACATAAAAAATCATAAATAGCCATAAAAAGTAAGCACATAACACAACAAAATGATAAAGGAGTTCACCCTTCTCTTGGGATACATCTCTTGGTCCATCTTCCAATGGATCATTTTCATTATATACTCAAATTTTCAAAATCAGTTCTTTACAATGCTCATAATGAAAAATAGATGGCTTCAACAGCTCCAGAATGTCCAAAAACCCCTAGTAGGGCTCTTTGTGCACCTGGTTTGGCAAAAAACTGAGAAACATACACTCCTTGGAAGTTTTTCCCAGTAATCTGTTGTACCTGCTTGCCAAAATGCACCTTTGTCCAATTGAACCTGAACTTTGTGTGTTTCTCATGCCAAAAACCCATCACACGTGTTTTTCCGCAATTTGAGAAAATTTGTTGCACCATTAGGGGGGACTAGCACCTTTCCCAATGGAGGTTATGGTCGTGTGGCCCCATGTGGCCAAGCATCTACCTACAAATATGCACACTTGATGGATTATATGTTGGATCCTTGCGCACTAGTCATATGGAAAAGGTGTAATATTTTCGTGATTAAGGGATGGGGCTAAGCCTCGACCCTTTTTCACCTGGAATGAAACCTAGAGCAAGTTTAAATAAATGTTTTGAACATTCAGTGTTAAGAACTAACGTAGGCATGTTGGTAGCCTGACCTTTTTCAAGACTTTTCCCATGCCTATAGGTTGTGGGTTTAACCTCAGCGGAGCCCATACCAAACTTTTAAACCATCAACCAATTACGAGTTGCCACGTGGTGGCCCTTGGCTAGGCCATGTGGCACCCTTCCATTCGCCCTATACACTGACATGTGTTAGCATATGATTGGTCCAATATGAAACACCACTTTTCAACTCAACTGCCAAATCACCTACCACATCACCTATCCATGTAAGCATGTATGGTCGTATGGTTAGCTTCCACATGGCCTGTATAGACTGTACAATCAACATTTTTTTGCGTGTTTGGGAAAACAAACAGAACACGATATCTCTCGCATACAAACTCCTTTTGAGCCTGTTCAAATTGCGTTGGGATTGTGAGGATAAGATCTACGCAATGAATTCATTTTTGAGCAATTTATAACACTTCAATTTTTGAGCATTTTTTTTATCCCCAAGATCATTAAGCTATGAATCAATGTAGACATTAAGATCTAGGAGAATATGAGCCGCCATATCACTCTATGTCGGGAACATATAGTGACCGTCAGATTTCCTAACTACAAATGCATACTAATGCATACTAAAGAAACACACTAAGAAACAAAATTTTACCTAACGACACATTAGACCAAGTTGATCTTAACTAACTCCTAAGTGTCTGAATATCCTAACATCCTCCCTTAAGAACAACTTGGGATAGGATTGAAGGATTTACAAAGGAGACACAATAGGAGAAGTATAAAGACATTAGAGCCTATCTCCCCTTAATTACAACTTCTTAAGCTCCTAACTTAGATTAAAGTTTGGAAAACTTCGCTTATATACGCGACTTTGTGAAAATGTCTGCAACTTGATATTCTATACGGAAAAAGAAAATTTTATTAAATTGATCATGAATGAGCTTTCTGATCAAGTGCATGTGTATCTCAATGTGTTTTTTGCACTAATGCTAAACTAGGTCTTTGGCAATCTTTATGGCACTCTGATTGTCGTACTAGAGGGTTGTCGGATGTTGTTATTGGAATGCAAACTCTGAAAGGATATTTCAAAGCCACAAGGCTTCTTGACTTGCATTAACTGTTACTCAGTACTATGCTTCTGCTAAAGAAAGAGAAATTTCCTAATGTTTCTTACAGACCCAAGTGATAGGCCCTGAAACAAGACTGAAAACATAACCTGCAGTATACTTTCCATCATCAAGGTTGCCAGCCCAATCTGAATCAGTGAAACCAACCAATAAAGGAGTCCCCCTGAGTTGTAATGCATCATGAACTGAACTATACCTCGTACATACCAAAGTATTCTTTTAGTTGATTTGCAATGAATTTCATGGGGTGTTTTCATATACCGGGCAACAAGACCAACAACAAAGGAAATATCATGATGGGTATGAGTCAAGTACAAGATGCTACCAACTAACTGATAGTACAAAGTGGCATCAACTTCAGGAGAAGTACAGGTGGCAACAAGTTTGACTCTAGACTGGAAGGGAGAAGGGGCTAGTTTACAATATTCCATATGAAAGCGACGAAGAATATCACAATCATAGTTAGACTGGGAAAGAAAAATTCCTTCCTTGGTTTGCAAAACTTGGAGGCTAAGGAAATAGTGCAAAAATTCTAAGTATGTCATTTCAAGTTTCTTCTTAAGGTGGGTTTTCACATGGTTTAAAAGTTTTGGCTCACTACCAGTGAGGATAAGGTCATCAACATAAAGAAAAAGGATTACGAGATGGATTTCTACTTTCTTGGTATAGACATTAGGATCATAATGACATCTAGAAAATTCGTTGTAAAGAATAAAGTTTTCCATTTTGGCAAACCAAACTTGGGAAGCTTGCTTAAGACCATAAAGAGATTTCTTAGGAAGAAAAACAAGACTAGAGTCATTCTAGACATAGCCAGGAGGTTGTTCCATGTATATTTATTCTTGAAAATCCCCATGAAAGAAGGTGGGTTTAACATCCATCTGATGGACTTCCCATTTATGTGAGGAAACAAGGAAGATGGAATTCATTTTGGCTACAAGGGAAAAGGTTTCATATAGTCAATTATTTCAACTTGGGAAAATCCTTAGGCAACTAACTGAGCCTTGTGTCTTTCAACACTTCCATTTGATGCATACTTAGTTTTGTAGAACCATTTACATATGACAAGTTTTATTCCTTTTGAAACAGGTACAAGATCCCCAATATCGTTTTCCATTAAAGAACGATACTCTTCATTAATTGTTGTATCCCAATTTGGATGACCTGAAGCTTCTGAAAATGTCTTTGGAACATGAGTCTCTAAAACTTGAACCAAAAGAGAAGAGGCTCATTGGAATTGTGAACATGTTTGACACTTATCTGAAGGATCGCTGACAAGATCACAAGATGCTTCTCGTCTTGAACGAACCCATCTAGGAAGCAATGGTGTTGGTGCATGTTCAGGTTCAATGGACTCATCTAAAGGAAGGTAAGCAGGAGAAGGTGGATTTTCATCCTCACTGTCATCATCTGAAGAAGAAGAAGAAACCATAATAGAAATAGTAGATGGCACAAACACCAAAGACGGATCGTAGGCCGAAGAGGGAACAAATGTCGAATTAAGCTCGCAGGCCAAGAGATTTTCATTAAATCTAACATCTCTTGTAATAATAATTTCACTACAATGTGGTTGAAGAAGTCTATAACCTTTGACATCTTCAAAATAACCAACAAATATACACTTCTCACTTTTAGGTTGCAATGCTTTCTTTCTTTCATCAAGAATGTGAGCCCATGCTACACTACCAAATACACATAAGTGACTTACATTTGGCTTAAGTTTATTCCATGCTTATTCTTGTGTTATGTTTTTAAGAGCCTTTGTGGGAGTGAGATTTACTATGTAATTTGCATAGTTAATGGCTTTCGCCCAATACTTTAGACTTAATCCCTTAGATTGGATCATACAATTAGCCATTTCTTTTAAAGTGTGATTCTTTCTCTCAGCAACACCATTTTTATTTGGTGTATATGGAACAATATGTTTCATTTGGATTCCTTGTGCAATGCAGTAACTTGTAAAATTATTTTTCACATAGTCACATCCATTATCCATTCTTAACCTTTGAAGTTGATGTCTAGATTGCTTTTTTATAAGGGCCTTGTAGGCCAAAAAATTGTCAGAAACTTCACTCTTAAGTTTTAGGAAGTAAACCAAATTTCCTCTGGAAAAGTCATCAATGAAAGTTAAGAAATACTTGCACCTTAAAAAAAAAAAGAATAAAGTGAACCACAAAATTTACTGTGAACAAGCTACAAAGGGTTCGAGACATGCCAAAAGACACATTTGTAAAAAAAATGTCCCCATGATGTTTTCCGAGAATACAATTGGCACAAACACCGTCTATGCATGAAACAAGAGGAAGACCATTTACCATCTGTTGATTACTTAGTTGCTGCAATGAGAGATAGTTTAGATGATAAAACTGCTCATTCCAAAGTTTTCTCAAGTCATCACTGTGAGAAACAAAAACTGATGGAAAATGTGATGACCCAAAGTTGTCAAACTTGTACAACTTGGTAATATCATCGATAATTCTAGTTGCAAGAACATGTTGAGGATATTTTAAATCCTTGATTACAACTTGGTGAGGTGAAAACTCTACGGTTTTACCTTCACCTGAATGAGTGATTTGATATATTGATAGAAGGTTGCAGGAAATACTTGGAACACATAATACATCATTAAAATGACCATTATTTACCTGAACCATTCCGGATCCTACAACACTAAGAGATCTATCATCACTAACAAATATTTTCTTGGTGTTAAATTCATTTAGGGTAGAAAATATGGATTTATCCTTAGCCATATGATAAGATGCTCCAAAATCAATAAGTCACGCATAAGAAGAAGTAGAAGTTGCATTGAAGGAGAAACCAAAAGTAGAAAATGCATGTCCATGAGAAGAAGAGGAAGAATTAGAATCAATATGGATGTTGTGTTTATTCATTATTGCTTCTAAAGCTACCATTTTCTTAAAACATTTGGACTCGTCATGACCATCTTTCCCACAAAAGTTGCAATTTCGGTCAATCTTCTTACTTTTAGATTTTTCTTCTTTTAGGGCCCTTTTTTTGCTTGTTGTTGTGGAGAGGATGTTGCTTCTTGGGATTCTTGTGTTTATATTTCTAATGGGACACTAAGGCTTTGTTGGAGGTACCTACAACACTGATCACTCCAAGTTGCACAAGATTATCTTGCTCTCTAATCAAAGTATCACAAAAGGACTCCAGAGAGGGATTTTTATAAGTAGCTCCTAGAGCTTATCTAGTGGCATAGGAGGTAGATACAAACAATGAATATGAACTACCAAGCCTAGAAAGAATACAATATATGCAACGATCTTCTTCTATCTTTATGTTACATTCTTCACATAAAATTCTAAGTGTTTTAAACTTAGATAAATAGTATTCAATGAAAGAAAAAGTCATTTGGACTTAAAGTCATTATTTGATTTTCTATCTAGTGGGATCGAATAATATTGTGTTTACCAAACACAGATTCAATATTTTCCCAAGTGTCATCAGGGTCATCAATTCCTTGAAGGTGGAACCTTAAATCAAAAGAGATGGGCATTCCAATTAGTCCACGTGATTTTCCATTCCTATTTTCCCATTTGATTTTCTTTTCATCATCAGTAGGTTCTATTTCTTCCCCCATGGAAATCTGGTACAATTCTTTACTTCTTAATAAATCCTCCATATGGGATTTCCATTAGAAGTAGTTGGTATTGGTAAGAAAAATATCACTGGAAGAAGACATATTAAATATGCAGATAATATGGATTTAAAAACTGAAACTAATGGTTTGGATGAAAGACCTCAAAAAATTAGGTTGTTTAAAAAAAACAACACTGAAAACAGACTTCGGATGTGAAAGCTATGCCCTTTTGAAAAAATGCATAAATGATAACCAAAGAGCCATGTGGCAAGTAGAAGTTGGTCCATGTGGTGATACTCCTCCTAAATGTGCTTATAAGCTCACTTTTAGATAAGTTAGTTATGAAGTGGCTCACTTTTATAAAATAAGTGAGAATCAATTTTACAATGAAGTTACTTTATAAATGAAAGTTGCATGCAAAAAATAACTTAAAAGAAAATATTTAAAGTTATTTAATATTCATTCACTTTTATGACTTAAGTGAAATGTACTTTACAATCAATGCATGAAATTTTTCAAAAAAAGTAACAAAAGAGAGACTTGAAGTCAAGACCTCTTACTAAAGTAAAGTAACTTTTAACCAAGTAAAGTAACTTTTAACCAAGTGAGCTAGTGCAAAACATATTATATTGTTTAGAAGGAGGATTGTTATTGTTGTTATTGATGACATTGAAGAGCGTGCTCATAAAAAAAAAATTTCACACAAGAAAAACATTTCACTTCTCGACATAAACAAGGGTTAGATCTCGATTATCTTACTCAGAAAATTCAAATTTCCCTCCATTTCTGGTTTACCAAGATCGCACATAGTGCATGGTAAAGAGCATACATAGACAAGAAAACTCCTTCTGATATGTTTTTGATTTGTCAAGATCACACAAGGCGTGGGGAAAGAGAATACACAAATCTAAAAGAGTAGCAATCGAGAAATGGAAAATAGAAAACGGAAATAATAACTCTGCAAATATTTAAAAGAGCGTATTTGGTCTTTATACCTCTAGATCTGAATGAAATGGTTGTATCTTGGGAAAGAAAAAACCTTTTCGAGTGAAATGAAAAGTGATCCTCACTAAAAAAATCACTCCGGACACAATGGAACAATCCTCTCAGTTCAAAAATTTACGGAAATAGAAGAAACCAGAGATGAGGAAACACAACTTCATGATCTCGATATACAACGATAGTGGTTCTTAAAATGAGATTTGATACCATGTTCGACAACATAGGTATTCCAACAGAGGACAAACACCTTCAATAACCACTAACACAACCAAATCAAAGATCAACACACCGATGTTTTGACGTGGTAAAACCCCTACAGGGAAACATCCACGATCCCAACCAACGTGGCCACTTGGAAAAATTTATTAATGCAAAAGAAAAAGATTATAGAGAGATTTATAAGAGATTTTCTCATAATCGATCATCGATAAATGACCCTGCATTCTCTTTAAATAGATATCATGGACCAATCAGGTGTTAAGCCACAGATCAATGTATTTGCTAATATCGAGGAGAATGTGAATCTTCAGATCACTCTATGTCAGGAACATATCATGACCATAGGATTTCCTAAATACAAATGCATACTAAAGAAACAGACTTTTACCTAATGATACTTTAGAACAAGTTGATCTTAACTAACTCCTAAGTGTCTAAATATCCTAAAATGTTGATTGCTTGATCATGGTGTTTTCTCTGGCTGCCATGTTTTCCCCATTAGTTCTTCTAGAATTTTCCATTCATGCAACTTTGCATTTGGAGGCAGTGGTGTTGTTTTCTTTTCTATATGGTATTATTTTGTTTCTTCAACCACCATTTCTGGTGTTGTTGATTGATGAATGGCAGTCGGGAAATTTGATTATGACATTGTCGAGTTGAGAAACTTAAATCTTTTGTGGTATGATGATGTAGCCCCCAAATGTTTTGTAGGCTATTGCAATAATCCTTCAAATGTTATTTGGTATATTCTTGGTGCCATTTTATGCAAGTATTGTGAAAACATCTTCCATTCGTTGATGGAATATTGGGCCTCCATCCCCAATGATTTTAACTGTGCCAAAAAATCTAATTTTTCCACCAAGGGGGCATCCTAAACTGAAGTCGACTCTGGGTCGAAATTTTATTCCACTTCTGGAGATTTCCCTTTAACTTGGTCGAGATGCTTGATGGTGTTGCCTGTTTCTACTTGATATTTTTTTACTTCTCTCAAACACTCCCTTTCATGCTTAGACAACTCATCATAGACTTCCTTTTCTTTTACAATGTGATTTGATAGGACAATTCGAATTTTGGGTCAGTGGTAACTTCTCTGGTTGTCCTGAAATCAACAATTATTGTTTTATGGGCCTTAATCTTTCAATACATCGTATCAAAGTACGTCGACTAGTTGCTAAGCATTGTATTCAATATCATTGCTTGTGATGTGGCCAATTCTAATTGTTGTCGAACCTCCCTAAACTTTTTATATTCAGTTTGAAGAATCATTGTTGTCTGGTGAGCTATCAAGCATTGATTACTTCTTATTTTTTGAGTGTGCAACTATTTTATTTATTTTTTAGCTTGTTTGAGGTCTTGGATTTCTTATTGAATTTTGGCACCTGTGTCGACCACTGCTTTTATTAACCCTTTAAGCGCTTCTAGTGGGTCCATTCCTTCTGTTACGTGCTCCATACCATTTTTTATTTTATTTTGCAAGTAGTACACAATCCTACAATATTTATTTCTCCTTATTCTTTCATGTTGTAAGTCGATCGTCGTCCCTCATGTATCTTTTCCATATGTTAGTCAACTCCCTTAAGACTTGGTTATACAAGTCAAAAAAATTCTCATAGGATGCTACCCATGGATCAAACACGGTCTCTGAAGTCATTTTTGTGGATCCAGATGGTTTAAAGGTTGTGAATGTGATTACCTCTGATGTTCTGTCCTTTCTATGAATTGTTTTATTCTTCTTCTTTTTCTCTTTATTTTTGGCACTTTATTCTTATTGATCTCGTTATCCTATTCTTTATCATATTCATTTCCTTTATTCACTTGATCATCATTTTCAAGGTTTCCTTCATTGTTTTCCCCTCCTTATGTTTGTATAGTATTTAGAGGATTGGTTACATTGGATCTGCCATCATTTTCAATGATATTCTGACCCGCTGCATTGTTTTGATCCATGTTTTCATTCTTGTTGGGGGGATTTGTCTAGTTTTTTTGAGTGATTCTGAGTGGAGGGTTTTCTGGGGGAGGATTTGTTTTCTTAGGTGACCCCTTTTCAGTGTTTTATCCCATTTTTCTTGTCCATCGCAATGTTTAGTTGTATGTTCTGGTCCATTATGACTTTCCTCTATATGTTTCTTCTACTGTCCTTTTCCTGTCTCTTCATTGGATTTTTGAGGGGGATCAGTTCCACCTGTTGGCGTTATAATGGGCTCACCGTCGACTGAATTCTATGCCAAGATAGTGTGTTCTAACCCTTGAGTGTATGTATCCACTTATCCTTCTACTTATGTGTGTTTGTATGGTTCATTTGATGCAAATGCATTGGGGTGACTTGAGTGACTCACTTTTCTTAGACTAGTATCTGCTTGAGTTGCTTTGGGTGGATTCAACTTGCTTGTAGGGGATGATTTGACTGAAAAACGTTTTGTGCTAGCTCCATTATGTATATTTCTTTGATGTATTCTTAGTTGTACTTCCTTGCACTTTCTCTGTTTCTTTCACTGGGCAACGAATCTAAAATGGTTTCTTTAGAGGATGTTTGGTGATGCCCCTTCCTTGATTTAGTTATTTGTTTGTATGCTTCTTTTGTTTTTGTTCTCTCTTTGACAATTGGTATAGGGTCGAATGGAGGAGACTCCCTTGTGAGGTCAATTGTCCTTTCTCTTGTTTGTCTCCTCTTTGGAACTGGTTTAGTGCTTGGGTCATGTCTATTTATATTAAGTCGATGTGAGATAGCAATAGTCATCCAACCTGTGCTCTCCTCCAACTTATCTTCTAGACTCTGCATTTTCTGTCTTTTGATTTCAACCTATTTTTCCAAGGATGCTTTGGTTTTCCATGCTTCAACACACTTTTCTTTAAGGGTTGTCACTGCTTCCTGAAATTTCGGCCTGACACTTGACTTTAGTATATTCCTGGTGATTGTTTTGCCTTGTCGAGTTTTTTTTCCTGCATTTTGACCTTATCCACTATCCTATTTGTGAGAGAGGTAAATTTTTCTCTCATTATGGGGTCATCAAAGTTAATAGTAGTATCTGAATAAAATGTTTCTTTCCAAATAATATCAACATCATCTGGAACTGCCTCAATGTCGACAACTTGTTTACCTTTGGAAATTCTTTCCCATTGCTTTCTTTTTACTAGGGTTTGCTTCACGGTAGTGCCTCCTTCCATGGCCAAATTTTGAACAAAAATAATTGTGTACAATGTTGCTTCTCTTTACTCTTCCTTCTCAACATATATCAAAGATGTTAATAATGTTGAATTGTCATGTAGCACTTCTGGTGGGACTTTCGTCACATAGCCAAATTTCCTTTCAAGCTCCTAAAAATTTTGGGGATTTGTCGAATAATATTCTAATTATGTTGGTGTCGACCCATCATTCATTCCACACCAGACTATAGTGGTGTTGAGACTTAGCTGGATGTGGGCGTTTGGTGGTAGTGCCAATCAAAAATTTTGGTATACCCTCCATTTGTGTGAAACTTTTTTCAAGTTATTCACCCAACTTATGAACATTTCATCAACTAGCAGTGAGTCAGACAAGCCAACTGCTCCTGGGGGGAAAATCCTATAGTTATCCATAGTTGGAATCTATTTTTCTATAAATGCTAGCTACTTGAATATATTGAATTGACTCATGGCGAGCCAACTTAAAAAGGATGAGAATCTTATGGCTTTCCCTTTTTCCTGGAATTTCCTGTAGTTACTTTGATTGCTACAACTAAGTATTCGACCTAGTTGAATTTTTCACCTGTTTGAAGAATTTGGACGATAGGCTCAAGCATTGTGAGCTTGAAAAATGACTCTTGACTTGAAGCTGTGAAGCATAGTGAGATGATAATACAATTCCATTTCTCTCTTACCTATGTCACCTTGTTAATTAACAACCCCTTTGAATTTTTTGTCGAAGTTCCTCGTGTAAGGAACTATATCTAGTCGCTTGATTTTAGGGTTTTAGGTACTTTGGTGCCACCATGTGGTAACCCTATGAAATGGTGTATCATTCCTCCAGTGATTCCTACCGAGAATTCTAACCACAAATTCCCATTGTGGTATTGACTAACAAGAAATCTCATAGCCTCTTCTTTCCATCCGTCGATTTTTTCTACTTGTGGTGCCATAGGAAATGTTGAATTCCAACTTTCTCCAAGAAATCTATTTATTCTTTCCAAACTATAGCTTCCATGCTCCATGTATTTAATTTTCACTAGTGTATATCCCAATCGATCTATTCCATTTTAGAACTGCAGATGTTCTGCATGTCGAATTCTAGCGATCTGTTGCAGTAGCTCTGTTGAATCTAGATTTTTTCATGGCTCGACCAATGAGTCTATGACTTGACCTCTCATTCTCGGCATGGCTACAACTTGTTGTTGGTTGGATTGAGAATTTAGTTTATGAAGTTTTGGGGTTGAGTGCTTGGTAGTGAGATCGATACTTTGAGTGCTCTGGTGCTTGGTCAAGTTAAGTGGAGAATTTAATTCTGCTAGCGGTGTTATCGATTCGTGTGCATCGATATTTATGGCATACATAAGTGCTTGTTCATGTGAGGGGAAAATTGCATCGATGAAAAAGTGGTGGTTGATCCCATCCCGTCGGGAATTAATTGTGTCAAACTACTCTCGATGGTCAACTATCTTGACTAAGTTGATTTTCTTCTCTTGGGGAGTTCACCCAACTTGGTCGGATTTTGTTGTTTGATTTGCTTGGATGATTTGGTTGGGTCGATTATTCTAGTTAATCAAAGATATTTGGTCAAATTGTCTAACCAAGTTGATTTTCATTTCTTTGTCAACTTGTTTGATGTTCGATTTTTTGAAGCCTTGTTATTTTTGTTGATTTTTTTGAGGATAATCACACTCACTTGATTTATAATTTCCATGCTTGCCTGGTTTATATTTTTCTCACTCGCTTGGTTTATATTTTTCTCACTCGCTTGCTTTATGTTGTTCATGCTCACTTGATAGGGGGATTCCGTGTTTGACTGAGTGAAATACTTATCTTTCACTAGATTGACTAGTTCGTTTTTTTAAAAGATGGCGTAAATCTTATATTGGTGTTGAAATTCCTCTAGAGTTTTGTTTTTCCTCTCTAAGTGTCCTCTGTGATAACCAAGGGAACTATCCTCTCCTCATGTGAAGTATATTTGGCTTGAATTATTGCTTTTTGGTGTTTCGATTGGGTCATATAACTTGTGTTCAAACTGTTTTGTACCTAATTTTGATAACCGACTTGTTTATTTCTTATATTAATCTCCTTTTTGTTTTATTTAATAGTTCTTTTTCTTTCTTTTATTGCTTATCTTATTTTCTTTTATTTTTTTCTTTTCCTTATTTTCTTTATTTTTACTCGACCTAGGTCACCCTGAAGGGTTTTCGACCTAGTTGGATCCTACTGGTTCCCCCGAAGAGGTTTTCACCAACAAGTCTTGAGGCTACTATGTGTTATATTTCTTTTGTCATGCCCTATTTACTAGTTTCTAAAGGGGGTGACCCTACAAAGTCCTCAGCTGAATTGTTCCCGACATTCAGATGTCCTCGACCACATAAGAACCCAACCAAGAAGTTTTTAATTTCCATGTCTTTCCCTTTATCCAAGTATTGTATAATAATACCAAATTTCCTATATTCATATATTTCATTTTGATGTGTCAGTCTTGCCAAGATTTATATTGATTCTTTTGAGCTTCTTAGTGTTGCTATGTGAGCATCATTTCTTCCTCTAATTGGTTCAGTTGGAAGAAGCATTGTCTTGTATTTAGAATATGGTTGGATTCAAGGATGGATGTTATCCTTCCTTTCATTTTCATAAAAGTGTAATGGAATTACAACTTGACTATAAACAAGATTTAATGGCGTGTGGCCAATCAATATTTTATATGTGGTTCTTTATGCCCACAATACGGTTGGGACCTTATCATCCCAATAATCCATGTCGATTCCACATATTTTTGTTAAGCCTTTGTGTTATTTTTTGTTAAATCAATCGACATCACCATTGGCTTGTGGATGATAAATGGTCATCATTTTGTGGTCGATCATGGATTTTCTAAGTAATACTTAAATTACGCCATTGAAAAAATGTGTTTCTTGATCATCGATTAATTTTAAAGGATATCTAAATCTAGTTACTATATTTTCATATATGAATTTGTATGTTGTCTCTTTTGTACATTTTTCGATTGGTTATGCCTCCACCCATTTGGTTAGATATTCGAATGTTGTGATAATATACTTTTCCCCAATTCCCTTGGCTCTTTTTGTGAAGAGACCGAAAAAGTCGATAGCCCATATCTCAAACGATAAACTAGGATTTACCGAATGTAATGAAATTTTGTTTTTCCATAGAGGTCGACCCATCCGGAATTTTTTGCACTTCTTCACTTGTTCTCAACAATCATTATGTAAGGTCGGACACCAGAGGCATGCTTGAAGGATCTTCCTGGATATCGGGTTGGCTTGAAAATGACCTCCCATAGGCACATATTCTCATAACATCATCAGTTGCTAGCTTATAGAGGTATCCATTCACAAGGGTGAATCGTGATAATTTCAATGCTAGGATATCATTTTTATTTGACGGGAGATCATTAGGAGCCTTCCCCTCCTCTAATTTTTTTTCTATTTCTTCAAGTTCCTTGGGGGGGAATTTGAACTGAAATATATGTGCATAAGGTAAGTCATCCTCTATCCTAGTCAGATATTCTTCTATTTCAAGTCGAGATAGATGGTCTAGGATGACATTATTTTTCCTTGTCTAGACTACTACTTCAAAGTTAAATTATTAAAATAGTAGTATCCATTGACATATTTTTCCATGATGGACCGACTTGTTTACTAAATACTTAAGCATCGCATGGTCCGTGAAGAAAATGAATGGATTTTCCAATAAATAATGTTGAAATTTTAGTAGGGTGAAGATCATGGCTAAATCCCCATGTTTTGTCATCAAATAATTTCATTATGATTTATTCAACTTTCGACTAGTGTGTGCATTAAGGTGATCAACCATGTTGTCATTTGGATGGGCCAGGACTGAGTCGAAAACAATGTTTGATGCATCAATGTGGACATGGAATTTTTGAGACCAGTATGGAAATATTAATGTTGGTGCTTCTACCAGTTTTATCTTTAGTAGCCCAAAATATTCATTACATTCTTGGCTCCATTGAAATTTGAATTCTTTTTTCAACAACTCATTGATTGGAAAGGTTATATCAGAGTAATGATGAATAAATTTTCGGTAGTATCCAATATGCCAAAGGAATATTTTTACTTGATTTTGATTGACTAGTGGCTTCAAGTCGAGAATAAATTTGATTTTTTCCATGTCAGCCTTGATTCCATCTTTTTTTATGATGTGACCCAAAAAGATACCCATTGGTGTGGAAAATAAGCATTTTTTGATATTTAAAGACAAGTGAATTTGACAACATCTTTCCAACATCATTTGAAGCCATTGGATGTGATCTTTCAATAGGTTGTAAATTGTCTAGTTGTCAAAGTACACAACCATTGTTTTGTAGATGTATTCGAGTGTACCATGCTCTTGGAGCTTGCTTTAAGCCATACAAGGATTTCTTCAACTTGTACTTTTTGTTCTCTTGTCCTTTGACCTCATAAATAGGTGGATGATCCACATAAAATTCTTCTTGCAAAATTCCATTTAGAAAGGTTTATTTTACATATAACTAATAGATTTTCCATTTGTTCCGAGATGAAATAGCTAGAAAGGTCATTATTGTGTCTAACTTTGCTACAGGTGCAAGGGTTTCACCATAGTCTATGCCAGGTTGTTTGAGAGAAGCCTTTGGCAACCAGCCTTGCCTTATGGTTCTCTACCTTTCCTTTTCCATTAAGTTTTGTCTTGCACACCCATTTGACACATACACTATATTTGTCTCCTTACAGATCAACAACATCCCAAATCTTGTTCTTTTCTATGGCTTCAATTTCCTCATTAATGGCTTCTACCCAATGTTCCTCTTTCACCGCTTCTTCAAAGAAGGTTGGTTGATAGGATATAAATGAAAAATGACTTTGTTGTTCAAATTCATTGTTCTGTTGGCAAATTTCCCTTAGGATTCTTGTTCGATAATTTTTTGCCGAGGAGGATGATTCATTGCTAGAAGAAGAACCATTTCCAGAGTTTTTTTGTTGTCTTTGTACTTGTAGTCTTGATAGTATTGGTGGATTTGCTTGTTGTTTTGAACTTTCTGATTGATCATCAATTTGCTACAGTGGATTTTGGTTATCCACTGTCTCATTTTCTTGGTCATTCCATGATTTGTTCTCAAGGAATTTGGCATCCCTGCTCACCAGAAATTTCTTGATGATTGGATTATAAAGTTTATAGGATTTTGACTGTTCACTATATCCGATGAAGATACATTTTCACTTCTATTGTCAATATTCTTTCTCAGTTCTTCAAGGATATTGCTAAAGAAATGCATCCAAAAATTCTGAAGTGGGACACATTTAACTTAGTACCACTCCATGTCTTTTGAGGTACCTAATCCTTGACTCTTGTTGTCGGAGATCTATTCAGAATGTATATTGAACATGAAATTGCTTCATCCCAATAATATTTGGACAAGATCTTTGAATTTAACATGGTCCTAGCCATGTTCTTTATGTTCTGGTTCTTTCTTTCAGCCACTCCATTATGTTATAGAGTGTATCTGGTTGTAGTCTTCATGATGATTCCTTGTTGTCTACAAAAATATGAAAATTATTTAGAACTATATTCTCCTCCTCCATTTGACATCATGATCCGAAAATTCTTAGAAACCACTTATTCCTTTAAAATATACATATAACATCTAACTTGATTTAGAATTAATTCTTGATCATATTGAGGTGATTTGCAGAAAATTGATGTTGTGCTCCTTATCCAAAAACTCATAAACTGATGATTGATTTGAAGATTATTGAGATGACACAACAGAAAATAAAAGAACTCAAATTATACAATATTGATGACATATATTACTTCATCTTCAAGTCCTCTTAGATAGTAAGATTGTTCTTCATCTGATCAAATGTCAAATTACATTACAATATGGACTTACAAAAGTCAATTTTGCAGACTCTCTTGAATTATGTTTCTCAAACTCAGAAAACAAGTTTACCATTGAATTCCTTGCACAAATATGAGAAATTTGAGTATAAAGTTGACCATATTCTGAATTGGCTCAATTTTATCCTCTTTACATACAAAACGATGCACTATGGTGCTCATTAATGACAATATGGAATAAGGCTTTTACAAATGACCTCTTAGCACAAAAATGCCATCACCATTGAACTCCTCTCGGAAAAATGAGAAAAATGAGTATAAAGTTGCGTATGTGCAGTCAATATACCTCATGGCATGCATATCGAGACACACCACATTAGGCTTCTCTTCTTACACGTAAAACAATACATCCTTACAGTACATTTTCCTCAGGATATGCGCACGCATCGGACTCTATGCCAACATTGGGATGTGTGTCCTCGATATTGGGATCCACAACCATTAAATATGTTGTGGGTGTGATCGAGCTCCGTCCTTTGTGTTAATCGTGACATCAACTTAAATGCAATTTCGTTGGAACCTTCGTAACGTAAGGTACCAATGGTGCAACGATTAAGTGGTTTGAATATTGTATAGTGGGTTGCGAGGTCAAACCTTGTCGACCGCACTATATATAATTTTTTGTTGTAACGACGGTTTATATAGTTTTGAGCCATATTATATATAGTATGATTGTTGACATATGTGATGGCATATAGTTTAATGCTCTCTGTGAATCTTGGCACACGATTATATTACAAAGATTGTGACATGGGTTGAGACCTTAGGCCCTCAACCCTTTTTCTGCCATTCAAACCTTTGATTAAACTTAAATACAAATGATACCATAGTAATGTTGCGTCCTATGTGTGTGGCATATTCATAGTGGAGGCTTGTGTAAGGTTTATGGGAGGTCACGGGTTTGACCCTCGTTGACTCTCATATAATTTTGATATACATAAACCATAATTGGACAATGGGAGGCTACCACATGACAACCTATCATTGGGTTATCATTGCCACTTTTCAACCTACAATTTTTCCACATAACCTATATGATTTTCCAATTCACTTTCCCATTCAACGTATAGTCATGCCACATGTAACCCTTTTGGACCTCTTTGACTTTGAATTTTTCCCTAGTTTGACTCAAACTTTGACCAAACATAACTTTTGTATATGAGATTCATTTGAGGTGATTTTTGCGCCATTGTAAAGCTATCACCGAGATCTACGCATTGATGGAATTTTAGAGAGAAATTGATATGACTGAATTTTGGGATCTTATGGATCCTCTTGGATCTCTATGAGCATTTTGGATCCTCCTAGACCTCTGTGAGAATTCATGGATCCTCCTAGATCACACCTTCCCACTGAAAAAAATTTGGACCTCCAAAAGTATATATATCCAACAACTTAGTGATGATAACCCTAACTCACTCTTCAACCTTACTAAAATGCTCTTATCCAGTAACTTAATGATAAATCTTCTTCACTCTTCCATATTGTTGAATATTTTGGAACTCAGTCTTCATCTTGGATCTTAGATCTTAGCTAATAGATCAGAGTAATTATGTCTGCTTCTGAAATATGGATTTGAATCTGGCCTTTGGCATTGTCACTAATATAGATATAGCTTCAATTCTGGCTCATAGATTCCTTCATATCAAAAGTCTTGTTCACTGAATCTCTGCAATACCTAAATCTTGTATTCAACATCCACTCCCATCTCCTTCTCTGTTGAAGATAGTCCATCTCGGCCAATATGAAACCAAGTTGAGTGTTGATCTATGCCTTTCCCTTTGGACTCATTGTTCCTATATTGTTGATGTAACTATAGGAGTCTTTGAATGAATTCCTTGTCCATTAATTTTCTCCTACCTTAGAAACAATTCTATCTGTACTATCAACCTATGTATTGTCTGAACTTGCTTCTTATCAAGGTATACATCCATACGAACATGGCATAGTATCTTGAATAACATATATCCTTACAAGTATATACCTCTTGTTTCTTTACAAAGAGGGTTATTTCTCTTTACCAACTCTAGGAAGTTTCACATAGCTTCGATGTTATTCTCTCTTTTGATCTACATGTTCCAACTGCTTGCATCCTTATGTTTATTCGCCTTCGGTACTTCAGAATAAGGATGTTAACTTAGAAAATTCGATCCATATTTAGTCCTTTATATGATAACAAGACAATATGTTTGTCTATATCGTTGTCAAAATGATTAGAAATGTTTACAATATCTGATCCAAAAAGGATCCATAGAAGGATAAGAACAACTCAAAACACACAGAAGCAACTTAGAATGCTCATAATGGCTTTAGTAGACAACAAGAGGGAAAAAATTAAAAGTTCCAAAAACTTAGTGAAAATGGCATAATCACGAAGAGTGCATCGCAATATTTCTAATGGCGCAAACGACTCATCAAACGGAGTTACGGATCAAAAGTTATAAGCGATCAAAGTTCTGGTTAAACTTGGTCAAACGTCAAAAAGTCAAAGTGACATGTGGCACCACTGCAAGGGTGACATGTGGCATTTTCGTAAATCTGATTTTGCATGGGATGATTTGGCAAGGATGGTAGACACGTGGGAAAATTAGGTGATGACACGTGTCAGTTTCATGGGCAAATCAAAGTGTGACAAGTGGTAGTTTTGTGGACAAATTAAATGGTGCCACATGGCCTAGTCATGGGATGCCACGTGGAACCCCTCCAATGGCTGGTATGTGAAAAAAATTTATTGACTCCACCAAATTTGAACTCATGACCTCTCACTAGCCCAAAGATCCCACAACCATGCACAACCATTACACCATACAATGTTTCTTGTTTATAATATGGTTCTAATATTATTTAAGTTTGAAAACTATATATGGGTGCCAAAGGAAAGGGGCTAGGCCTTTGACCCAATCCCTGATCACATGTTTTATCCCATACAAGCATAATATTCCACTCACCCAGGGGCTTAATCCAAACTACCTCCAAATATAACATATTCCCCTAATTTTAGAACATTCTTCCGGTTTGTAACCGCTCGCTATATTTAGCAGAGCATGCCACATTTATTGTAACTATTTGCCAAAAAGGGGAGTCCATGGGATTCGATCCCGAGACCTCCTCCTAACCATCGTCTAACTTAGCCTCTGCTAACCACTCCACCAACCTCCTCATTATTGCATAATTGTCGGATTATATTATTTAAAGAGGGTTTGATCAGTGAAAATAAACAAGATCACGAGAGGCAGACTAAGCACGTTCATACGGTACAGATCTATATGGATTTTTGCACAATTTTTTAGAATTGGCATGGATTTTGAGATCTGTCCAATCATTTGTTGTAGGAGTAGTGCCACAAAAACTGAGGCAGGGGTGTCTTGGGGGCCTGAAAGTGTTCGACTCGGATTGAGGCATGGAGACAATTGTTTTTAGGTAAAACGACGCCACCAACAAAGTGGTGGTGTTAGTTTTCTAATCTAAGCAAATATTTTGTAGCTTAAATCCAGAATGAGGTATACGTATGTATTTTTCCCAATTCTTTTGTGGAGTTAATAAAAATACCTACCCATTTGAGAGCAGGACCTAGAGACGTAGTCCACCAGGGGTGAACTTCGTTATCAAGTTCTTTTTGTTCATATTGCATGATTGTGTATCTTTCCTTTTGAGATTTTCCTTCTTTATGGTGTACTTTTGTTTATGCTCATTTAATACAGTTCCTTAAAGTGCAACTGGCTTCTGTTTGGTTGGAAGGCACCGCTCTCGTATGGTGGGAGAGAAAGCTACAGGACATAAGTAAGTGTGGTAATCTTTTGTCCTCATGGTCAGAACTTAAATCAAAGATAAGGAAGCAGTTCTATCCATTAGGGCATTTACATAAAGCGATGATGGAATGGAAACGTTGAGACAGAGTAAAGGTCAGATTGTACAAAGTTTCATAGGAGAATTTAGGAAGAAAGCTCTCGCATTGAATATTCCTTTAGATTCTTATGAAACTTTAATGAAGTATATTGGCGCACTTCAAAGTTATTTTTGTCATACTTTGTTCTTGTTTAACCCCACTAGTCTTGACGAAGTTGTGTGAAATCCACTCACCTAGAGAACAGGGAGAAACATGTTCAAGAAGATCCCATGAAGAAACCTTCCAATTTCCCACACAAGACTTTCAAGAAGTTAAAAAGGAAGGACAAGAAGAACGCTACAGTGACGAGAGAAGGAGGAAAACCATCTTGCACTCATTGCAAGAGGAGCAGTCACGATGAAGAACATTGTTGGAAACTACATCCAGAAAAGGAACTAAAACAGTTCGGTGGAAATGGGAAGACAAAGGTTGTTGCTACAGTGCAGTAAGATCTTGGTTCTGAATAAGGAGATGAAGGAAAGATCACAGCAACTGGAGTACAAAGTAAATATTCTCTTCATGCTAGTTCAAGTTCCAATGATGAATCTCATATTGATGAATGAAAGAGGAATGAGTTATTTCATATATGAGTTGTATCTAAACATACTAAGATAGATACATTATTTGATCTGGGTTCCCAAGTAAACTTAATATCTGAAGCACTTGTCAAGAATATGGGTCTTGTAATGAAACCACATCCAAAGTCTTACCCTCTTGGTTGGGTATGCGATGAAGCAAAACTTAATGTTACCAAACAATGTAGGGTCAGATTTTCTATTGCTTCGAAGTTGATTAATGAAGTGGATTTGGATGTTGTACCACTTGATATATGTGGCATAGTGTTGGGAAGTCCTTATATTTATTATATAAAAGTAGTATTCTTTCGTCATGAGAACAAATACCACCTTACTAAAGGGGGAGTGGAATATATTGTTAGAGCTCACATCATGAGGGTAAATACGACACTTGTTAGTGCAAGGTAAATGAAAAGACTCATAACCACTAATAAGAGATATGTACTCATGGTCGTCAAAGAGAAAGATGTATGGACATCTGACGCTTTCCAGGGGTGTGATCTATCTCATAGAAAGGAATTAATTGATGTTGTTTCTAAGTATGATGATATTTTTTAGGAACCATATGGATTACCTCCTAAGAGGGAAATCCAACATGAGATACATCTTCAGAAATATTCTTCTCGTCTTAATGTGGGCATGTACAGGATGTCAGTTGTAGAGATGACAGAGATCAAGAAGTAGGTACAGGAATTATTGGATCAAGGGTTCATTAGGCACAGTTTATCTCCTTGTGGTCCTCCAATCGTGATGGTGCCAAAGAAATATGGCACATGGACAATGTGTGTCAATTATTGGTCTTTAAATAAAATCATGGTGAAAAATTGATACCCTCTTCCTCGTATAGATGATTTACTTGATCAGTTGAAGAATGTTGTTTATTTCACTGAGTTGGATTTGCGCAGTGGATATCATCAAATCAGGGTTGCAGAACAAGATGCATGGAAGACTGCCTTCAAAACCAAACAAGCATTGTTTGAGTGGTTAGTAATGTCGTTTGGGATTTGCAATGCTCTGAAAAATTTCATGTGTGTGATGAATGATGTATTCAGGCATTTCCTGGATGACTTTGTGATTGTATATTTAGACGACATTCTTGTTTTTAGAGGTACTTGGGATGAACATGTAAGGCATGTAAAACAAGTATTGGATACTTTGCAGAGGGAAAAGTTGTATGTGAAAATGTCTAAATGTGAATTATGCAAGAATGCACTTGTATACTTAGGTCATATCAGAGGATGACAATTAAGATTGATCCTTCCAAAATTGAAGTAATTGTAAATTGGCCTGAGAAAAAAGTGTGACCGAAGTCCGAAGATTCTTGGGTGTTGTCCAATATTGGAGGAGATTCATTCCCAACTTCTCCTTTATAGCAGTTCATTTGCATGCATTAACCAGTGTGAAGAACACTTTTCAATGGAAAGAAAAACAACAAAAAGCTTTCAACATTTTGAAGGAGAAGATCAATACCGCACTAGTATTAGCACCGTCGAATATTCAATAATCATTCAAGATCGAGACAGATGCGAGTGAATACGCCATGGGTGAAGTATTGCTTTCTAGACCTCCTTGTTGCTTCTATTATTTTGAAGAATACTTCTTTATCTCATGATAGCTATGTGGAACAATATGCCATCGATGACGATTTTAAACAAGTATATGAGAAGCTAACCCATGGTGCACAGGTAGAGAACTATTGTCTGCAGGGAAAGTTACTCTATCATCTTGGGAAGCTATGTATTCCTACAAGTGAACAAGTCCATGCAATACAAGAAGCTCATACTTCTTTTGTGTCTGGGCATTTTGGGGTAGGAAAAACTATGGCTCATTTATAGAGGTTTTGTTACTGGCCTCAAATGAAAGAAATTGTAACTAAATATGTAAAGGGGTGTGTGATGTGTTCTACTTGTAAGCCCACTAATAGAAAATTGGGGCTATACTCGCCACCTCCTGTTCCATCCCATCCATGGGAAATCATTTCCATGGATTTTGTAGGGGGTTTACCAATGACCAAAGGGGGTCATGATTATTTGTATGTCGTAGTGGATAGGTTCAACAAGATGTGTATCTTGATGCCATGTAAAAAGAAGATCACTGTTGAGAAAACTGCTAATCTCTTCTTTCAACATGTTTGGATTCACTTTGGGTTACCCACGTCCATTGTCTCGTATTGAGATACTCGATTCTTTGGTATTTTTGGACTAGCTTGCGGAGAATGATGGACACCAAATTGAAGAGGAGTATTGATTTTCATCCATAGACCGACAGACAAACAGAGGTGGTAAACAAAACAATGGTACTTTTGCTTTGAGGCTACTGCAGCAAGCATCCTAAGTTATGGGATGAACATATACCTTATGTACAACATGCTTATAATCGAGCTTTACATTCGTCCACTCAAATTTCACCTTTTGAGACATGTTTTGGGTACCTACCAAAGGTTCCTTTGGACTTGATGTATGGGAGAGATATCAATGTGAATAAAGAACGAATAGAGGATAGAGCCCGCAAGTTCATCCAAAGGATTTAACAAATACACCAGGCAGTCAGGGAACAATTGGAGAAGAGTCAAGCATAGTATAAAGCTCGGCATGGCAAGCATGGGGTTGATCATCGGTTCCAGGTTGGAGACCGAGTATGGCTTCACATCAACAATGAACGATTGAAGGGTGAAGGCAAGAAACGCAAGCCCATCTGATATGGACCCTTCACTATTTTGGAGAAAATCGACACTAATTCTTTTCATTTAGATCTTCCACCATCTATATAGATCTATTTAGTTGTGAATGTAGAAAACTTGAAACTTTTTGAACCTCCCATGATCATGGATCAGGATGAGGAAGTTTCAATACCTTCATTTGATGAGTTTGCACCTAAGTAATTGGATGAGTTACAGGAAGATATCATCCTAGATAGAAGGACAAGGACTTCATGCGGGGGTGATGTTGATTATCTTTGAGTATGCTTAAAAGGCACACATCCAAGCAAGGCAAAGTGGATTGAGAAAGATAAGGTGAGGGAACTCTTCCCTCACTTACCATTTGATTAATGAAATATTTTGGTGGTCCAAAAAGCTCTCAGTGGGAAGGCATGATCCAAAAAGGATCCAAAGAAGGAAAAGAACAACTCAAAACACACAAAAACAACTTAGAACGCTTAGAATGGCTTTAGCAGACAGTAAAAGGGGAAAAAAAATCAAAGTGCCCAAAACTCATTGAAAATGGCATAATTGCAAATATTGCATCACAAGCTTTCTAACAGTGAAAACGGCTCATCAAACGGAGTTAGGGATCAAAAGTTATAAGCAGTCAAAGTTCTAGTCAAAATTGGTCAAAAGTCAAAATGAGACGTGGCACGTTCGTACATCTGAGTTGGCATGGGATGGCATACATGTGGGAAAATTAGGTGATGACATGTGTTAGTTACGTGGGCCAATCAGATTGTGACAAGTGGCAGTTTTGTGGACAAATTATATGGTGCCACGTGGCCCAGTCATGGGATTCCACGTGGCACCCCTCCAATGGTTGGTATGTGCAAAATTTTTATTGACTCCACCGAATTCAAACTCATGACCTATCACTAGCCCAAAGGTCCCACAAACCCGCACAACCATTACACCATACAATGTTTCTTGTTTATAATACGGTTCTAATATTATTCAAGTTTGCAAACTATACATGGGTGCCAAAGGAAAGGGGCTAGGCCTTCGGCCCAGCCCTTGATCACATTATTTATCTCATACTACCATAATATTCCACCCACCTAGAGGCTTAATCCAAACTACCACAAAATATAGAATATTCCCCTAATTTTAGAACATTCTACCAGTTTGTAACCGCTCGCTATATTTAGCAGAGCATGCCACATTTGTTGTAACTATTTGTAAAAAAGGGGAGTCCACGGGATTCGATCCTGGGACCTTCACCTAACCACCACCTAACTTATCCTCCGCTAACCACTCTGCCAACCTCCTCATTGTTGCATAACCACCATATTATAGCATTTAAAGGGGGTTCGATCAGTGAAAACAAACAAGGGCACGAGAGGCAGACTAAGCATGTATGTATTGTGCAGATCTGTATGAATTTTTGTACAGTTTTCGAGAATTGCCATGGATTTCGAGATCTATCCAATCATTTGTTGCAAGAGCAGTGGCATGGAAACTGAGGCAGAGGTGTCTTGGGGGCCTGAAAGTGTATGACTCGGATTGAGGCGTGGAGACGATCATTTTTAGGAAAAATGATGCCATGAACATAGTGGTGGTGTTATTTTTATGATATGAGCAAATATTTTGTAGCTTAACTCCAGAATGAGGTATAGTTATGTATTTTGCCCAATTCTTTTGTGGATTTAATAAAAATACCTACCCATTTGAGAGCAGGACTCGAAGACGTAGTCCACTAGGGATGAACTCCGTTATCAAGTTCTTTGTGTTCATATTGCATGAGTATGTCTCTTTCCTTTTGAGATTTTCCTTCTTTATGGTGTACTTTTGTTTATGCACATTTAATACAATTCTTTAATAAGTCACCTGACGAAAATATTTCGGATCAAGATCCCTCTCACTCCTTTAACAAAGCCGCTATATAGAAACCCTTTTATAATATTTCTCTCACTTCAAACAATATGTAAGGTGGCTATATAGAAATCATATTACAAGATTCCTCTCACTGTTAACAATGTATAAGGTGGTAATATAGAAATTTTACAGAATTCCTCTCACTCTTATAATCTATAATGAGTGGCTTACGAACCTTCTAAATAAACTTTAGGAGATATTTACATATGCATATTAGCTTACATTACAAATATACATATTTACAAATGAAATCTTTTATGATGGATGGTTTATTCATGGACCTATCCTCCCTTTAGTACTAGAAGGAGTTTTAGAGCTTCCTATCTCTCAAAATGCCTCTGACCCTGATCTTGAATCTGACATTGAATCTGTTGTAGAATCTGATGTTGAATCCAAGAAACCATTAGACCAAATTATAGGTCTTCCTAGTAACCTATATAACCTCTCTTTGTGAACACCAAACACTATTGTTGTGTCTAGAGAAACTTCCCTTGAATACAAAATTATCTGACCATTATGGAATGTGACTTCATAACCTTCGTCTTCAAAATCCATAACTGAGAGTGTGTTTTCTTTCAAATATGGAACATATAATATATGTTCTATTCGCATAAATCCTCCCAACACGAGCTAGAATCTTACATATCCATACCCTCTTATTGCTTGTCTAGTGTTAGTTCCATATTCTACATAGAAATCTATGTCAAACTATGAGAAAGTCAAAAATATTGATCTCATCTCGGTCATGTGGCGAGATGAAACATTGCCCATGAACCATTCCTCGATGTCTTCATATATCACTTTGTTAATACCATCCATTAGTAAGTATTCTTTCTCAAATATTTCAGTACGATTATTAACTTCGTCTGGGGTTGTTTCTTGTCTTCTTGCAAGTGTCTTTACATCTTTCTGGTTCTGCTTCAGACATAAGTGTGGATAAAGTGTTCTACACTTCTCGATATAATTTCCACTCTTATCACAATAAGAGCAAAGTGTCTTATTCCCATCTTGGAACCAAAATCCATTTTTGTCATTCCCCGTTTTCCTTTGCTTTGAGAAATGATATTTACCTTTATCCTTCTTGGATTGATTTTCTTGCATGCACGGTCTTCTTCAACAATTCCCCATATCATGGTTACTAGTTCCACATGAAAAACATGGATACATAGACCATTTACTAGTGGGAAACATCTTCATTTCTTCCTTAGAGTGCATATCTTTCTCTAGATATGTCTTACACATGTTACCTTTCTCTGGACTAAAAGGTAAGACTAATTGTTTATGAAGGACCTCTTCATATTAACTTCTCTTTGCTTCAACCATCTTCGAGCATTCTCCATCTTGACAAGAAAAAGAATAATATGAGGATTCATCTTTCTTGATCATGCTCTTTGAAATAAATAGTCCCTTTTGCATTGATGTTGATGTTGCCAATACTTGATTCTTGGTATGCAACTTCCTTTCCAACTCATGAAAAATACCTCTATGGAATTCATCATGACATATCACTGGATCTTGCAGCTTCTTTTTCTCTTCCTCGAGAGTTTGCAACTGCATATTTAACTCATAATTATCCTTCTAAAAATGTCAATTAATATTCTTCTACAACATCAAGTTCATGAGAGATTTACTCATTTTGTCTTCTTGATAAGAGTATTCAAACCCTTCACCAACTTAAGTCTTGGACTTCGTCACATCAACAACTTGCAAATTCACGTCAAAACTACCTCTGATACCACTTGATCTAAAAATTCTTAGATACCACTTATTCCTATTAAATATACATGTAACATCTAACTTGATTCAGAATTAATTCTTGATCGTATTGAGGTGATTTGCAGAAAAATGATGTTGTGCTCCTTGTCCAAAAACTCATAAACTGATGATTAATTTGAAGATTATTTATATGACACACTAGAAAATAAAAGAACTAAAATTATACAATATTGATGACATATATTACTTCATCTTCAAGTCCTCTTAGATAGTAAGATTGTTTTTCATCTGCTCAAATGTCAAATTACATTACGATATGGACTTACAAAAGACAATTTTACGAAGTCTCTTGAATTTTGTTGCTCAAACTCAGAAAAGGAGTTTACCATTGAATTCCTTGCGACATTGTGAGAAATTTGAGTATAAAGTAGACCATATTCTAAGCCGACTCAATTTTACCTTATTTACATGCCAAATGATGCACTACGGTGCTCATTAATGGAAATATGGACTAATACTTTTACAAATGAACTCTTAGCACAAAAATAACATCACTATTGAATTCCTCTTGGAAAAATGAGAAAATTGAGTATAAAGTTGCCTATGTGCAGTGAATATACCTCATGGCATGCATATTAGGCTTCTCTTATTACACGCAAAACAATGCATCGGTACAATACCTTGGCCTTGGGATCAGTGCACACCTCAAACTTTGCACTAGCATTGGGATGTGTGTCCTCTCTCTTGGGATCCGTTCTCTCTTATTACACGCAAAACAATGCATCGGTACAATACCTTGGCCTTGGGATCAGTGCACACCTCAAACTTTGCACTAGCATTGGGATGTGTGTCCTCTCTCTTGGGATCCGTTCCCAATAAATAGGTCATAGGTCCGATCAGGCTTCGTCCTTTGTGTTAATTGCGACATCAAATTAGATGCAATTTTGTTGGAACCTTTGTAACGTAAGGTGCCAACGGTGAAATAGTTAAGTGGTTTGAATATTGTATAGTGGGTCACGGGGTCAAACCCCCTCAACCACACTACATATAATGTTTTGTTGTAATGACAGTTTATATAGTTTTGAACCATATTATATATAGTATGGTTGTTGACATATGTGGTGGCATATAGTTTAATTTTCTTTGCAAATCTCAACACACGGTTATATTACAAAACATATGACATAGGCCCTATGCCCTTTTGCCTCCATTCAAACCTTTGATCAAACTTAAATGCAAATGAGACCATAGTAATTTTAATTCCTATGTGTGTGGCGTATTGGTAGTGGAGGCTTATGTAAGGTTTATGGGAGGTTGTGGGTTCAACCCCCATTGACTCCCATATAATTTTGATATAAATAAACCATAATTGGCCAATGGGAGGATGTCACGTGTTAGTCTCTCATAGGGTTATCATTGCCACTTGTCAACCTATGATATTTCCACATAACATGTATGATTTGCCAAGTCACTTTCCTAGTAAGTGTACGGTCATTCCATGTTTCACCCTTGCAGTGGTGACACATGTCACCCTTGTTGACCTCTTTGACTTTGAATTTTGCCCTGGTTTGACTCAAAATTTGATCAACCATAACTTTTGCATACGAGCTCTGTTTGAGGCGATTTTTGCAATGCTGGAAATCTATCATCGAGATATATGCATTGACGGTGTTTTCGAGAGCATTTGAGATGATTGAATTTTGGGATTTTACGGATCCTCCTAGATCTTTATGAGCGTTCTGGATCCTCTTGGAGCTCTGTGAGCATTCCTAGATCCTATTGGATCACCTCAACACCTTTACATACTTTCGACTCTATTTTCTACTTCAGATTTGAAATATTTAAACTTTGAGAAGGTATCATATTTATTTTTAAGAAAATAAATCCATATTTTCTCACTAAAATCATCAATAAAGGTCATAAAATAAAAACTACCACCAATTGATTGGATTTGCATTGGTTCAGAGAGGTCTATGTTAACCAACTCTAGATGTTATTTTTCTCTTTTGAAGGATGTTGGGAAGTTGTCTGTCTTATGCTTTCCAAGTATACAACTTTCACATGGACTCTTAAATGGATGGTGACCAAATCTAGCATGCTATAATAGTGTCTCATCTACATTTGAGACATTTTGGGGATATGATTGAGCAAATTGACACTTATCAAGTTTAGGGGAAACATCATATTCTTAGTCATCAGGATTTTTGCAATTAGTTTCCAACTGGGTGATTTGTCCAAAATCAAGCATTTTGAACCTTTGAACAAGACATCATAATCATGCTCCATCAATTGTCCTACACTAATCAGATAGTGTTTCAGGTTTGGTACATAGTAAACATCATGTATGTCTTTGTTCTGATTTTGTTTGGATAAAATATATACAATTCATTTTCCTAAAGCTTTTACTTCAGAATCATCACCAAGTGTTATCTCAAATTTAATAGAAGTATTCAGGAAATAAATGAAATCTTTGTTACTTGTCATGTGATCGATGCAACTTTTATCCAGTAACCAAAGTTCCTTGGAGTGACCTTATTTAGATGTATGACATGAAAGAAAAATTGCTTCAAATGATTCTCCTTCATTGTTGGAGACATTTTCTCTGCATTTGTTCTAATCTAACTGTTTTTTTCTCCATTCACCCTCATAATGGTCATACTTTCTGCAATAGTAACATTGAATTCTAGACTTGTCTGCCCATTTTCTCTCTCTTCCTCTTTGATTCTGTGAGTCCTTAGACTGTTGATGTTGTTCATTTGTGTATCTTTCTTTTGTATTTTTATTTCCTCAGCCTCTTCATCTTTGATTTATCCCTTTGTTTCATCTACCTCTACCTCTACTAAAAGAGTTCAGAGTCTTGAAAGCATGTTCCATAGACCCTTGTTCCAGGTTAAGTCTAGTTTTGTGGGACGTGAGTGATCCCATCATTTATTCAACTGAGAAGTTGGAAAAATATTTGGATTTGAGAATGGCTATTACAACCATTTCAAATTTCTTGGGAAAACTTTAGAGGACTTTTTCAACAATCCTATGATCTACAATCTCTTGACAAGTCAATCTAATCTGGTTAACAATGCCCAGTACTATGGTCATGAACCGGTCTACACTCTTATACTTAGTCATATTTAGGGTTTCAAACTAAGTTCTCAAGGTTTGAAGATTTACTGTCTTCACCTTGTCATTGCCCTAGTAGGAAGATTTGAGAATTCCCCAAGATTGCTTGGATGTGGAGGCACCAATTATCTTTGAAAAGATGGAATCATATACATAATTTTGAAGCCAATACTTGACCTTGTTCTCTTTATTTCGTTGTTCTACAAGCATATTTCGTTGTGCATTTGTCATGACATCCAAATCTGTTGTTGTTGGCTCGGTGAATCCATTCTCTACAGGTTCCAGTACTCCTCTGCTTGAAGGAAGGATTTCATCTGCAAGGACTAGAAATTGTAGTTCTTGCTAAAAAGAAATGGACCTTCGGTTGGCCCTAGATTGCTTGAGGCGACCATTAAAAAAATAAATTCATAACTGTAAATTGAAAATAAAAATAAAAATAAATTTGGTGCCCAAGACCAATTCGGATTATTTTTCAACACGAAATGAGAGCGGAGATATAATAAAGAAATGCACAAAGATATCGTAGATATCCAATAATATAACATAAATGTATCGGAGATGAAACCATAAACACAGAGATATAGTAATACATGATTTCTATTAATGAAAGAAATGTACAGAGATTGTAAAAATATAGAGTGAAAGACTCGTTAGAATGGTGGCAGCTTATCTCTGAGAAGAGATGTGACAGCTACTCGCATTTGAAAGAAGATGATTACAATGAGGCTCTTAAGTCCTTTTTACAATAAATAGGAATGTCAAAAACCCTAGACATCCAAAAACCTAACCCTAGGATATGAAGTGCCAAAAGTCATGTGGGCCACGTTTGGGTAAGTCAGTACATCAACTTCCTGGTGTCGTAACTTTTGCATACGATCTTCATTTTAGGAGCACGATGGCTCGTTGCAAAGGTATCGCTGAGGAGATTCATTTTTGGGGCTCAATAATTCCTTCATCTATCATTGAGAAGCTCGATCCTGAAAAACCTTCATTTAGGACCTCAAAATGGCCCCAGAAGTTAAAACTGCTAAAAATAGTAAATTGCCAAAATTTCCAGAAAACTATTTTGAACGAGTTAGAGAAGGTGGGTGGCCACCGATATCCACTTGGATCAATCCTCCCTCCTTAGTAAGAAATGGTCTCCATTGCATTCAGTGACCGAGGGAGAGGGAAAATCGTTTGTTGAATCTTTATCTTAATGAGTTGCTTGCCTTGTTGGAGAAGTTGTGTTGCTTAGCTTGTTGAAGGTTGTCATGAACCTGTGGTTGGAAGGGTTAATGTATCTTTTTAACTAGTCTAGCTACATGATATTCCTGTGTGCAGAAGGAATATTTACACTTTTATGGAATCTTATCGACCTTCTTCTGTTGGATAGAAGGTGCTTGGACTAAGGCTACAGTGGTGTTCTTATGTTCATGCTTTGAACAGACTGTGAAGAAGTTGAATTTTGTAGTACGAGATACTACCTTGCGGCACTGTTTAGGTGGGACAATAGTTAGAATTACCTTCGGTATCCTGTAGAGATGATCCCCCAGAGTAACAATGACACTACAAGGTCAAGACTCATAAATAGCATGGTGCTTCCACATATATGGCTGGCCCAAGAGAACATCACAAACATCTAGTGGGGAAACATCACATAATACCTCATCCTTGAAGGGTTGGATGTTGTATGACAATCGACGATATTGGTTGACATGGATATCTCGTCCTTGGTGAAGCCACCCGATGTTGTATGGCTGCGGGTGTGGTGTTGTCGACAATCCCAGTTTTTTGACGACCTTTGTTGAGATGAGGTTCTTCTGGCTTCCGCTATCAACAATAAAATGCAGCAGGGTCCCCTTCACCCACATATGTGAATGAAAAATGTGCTCCCCCTCTTCGAGATCTGTTAGTTCTTCTGGTTGAATTTTTGTGGTCGCAACAGTAACAGTGGGGTCTACGTCGATGATCTATCTTTGACCAGTATTTTCAAAATCAGATTCTGAATCAGGTTTTAGCTCCTTGTCTTTGATCTCGGCCACCAATGATTGTTTTGAGCAACATTTATCGGTGTTGTGCCAAGGGATTTTGTGGAAATCACACAATTTTCCGGTGTCCTTTTTTGTCTTCCCCTGACCCTTCTTTTTATGTGGCTTGGACTGGTTTTCGGGAGACTGTTTATTAGAGTCATCTTTATCATACTTTGGTTTTTGCAGATTTGCAAACACAAAATCCTGTTTGTTCTGGTGCTTAAATTTATTCTTGATTTTAGCAGCATATCGATAAGCAACATCGAGTGATGAGATGTCCAGAAAATCCATTTCATTTTGAATGTATCTGTGTAGAGCCCCACGGTATTTCAAAACCAAATTTTGTTTGGAGTCTTTGATACCCAGCTTGGTGCGCAAGGTATAGAAGGTATTGGTGAACTTCAGAATTGCTTGGCTCCCCTCTTGCCACAGTGTGGTCCATCTCATGTACCAGTCCTCATAGTTTCCAACAGGGTAATATTGTTCCTTTATCACATCCACAAAAAAATCCCAAGTGGGCTCGGCCCATATATTCCAGACTCCTCTGTGGAAATTTGCTCCTAGTAATTTTCCCACCAATTTTTGACATGGGGGAGAGATTTAAGGAGTGTGAAGGTGATCTTTTCCCTGTCGAAAAAATTATGAACAGAGAAATAACCTTCTAACAAATTTAACCATTTATCTAGGGCATCCACGTCTATCTGACCTTCAAATACAAGAATATCAAAATTAACCTGTACCTTGAAAGGAGAGGTGCTTCCAAAGTGGTTGTTTGATGAAGATGTGCATGTTACTATCGGTAGGCATTGAAGGATGGGGGGGGGATTCTCCATCATTTCGTCCCTCTGTCGCGTGAGAGATTGCTCAAGCACCAAATTGATATGATCGTCTGCTTCGTCGTTTTTCTTTTCTTCCGTCGTGGAGGGTTTATTGGGAGTGTGAGAGCGATTGTCTTCAAGAGAAACAATATCGAGACCCAAATTTATATACTCGTACCTCATCGAGGAAATGCACTGAAGAAAAAAAATGATCAAGAGCAGCCTGCTCTGATACCACTAATCCAGATTATTTTTCGGCATGAAATGAGAGCGGAGATATAATAAAGAAATGCACATAGATATCGTGGATATCTAGTAATATAACAAAAACGTATCAGAGATGCAACCATGAACACAGAGATAAAGTAATACATGATTTATATTAATAAAATAAATGTATAGAGACTATAAAAATACAAAGTGAAAGACTCGCTAGAATGGTGGAAGCTTATCTCTAGGAAGAGATGTGACAGCTACTTGCATTCGCAAGAAGATGATTTCAATGAGGCTCTGAAGGCCTTTTTAAAATAAATCGGAATGTCAAAAACCCTAGACATCCAAAAACCTAACCCTAGGAGATGAAGCGCCAAAATTCATGTGGGCCCCGTTTGGGTAAGTCAGTACATCAACTTCCCAAGGTCGTAAATTTTGCATACGATCTTTGTTTTAGGCGCACGATAGCTCGTTGCAAAGGTATCATCGAGGAGATTAATTTGGGGGGATAAATCATGCCTTTGGAAATCATTGAGAATATCGATCCTGGAAAACCTTCATTTAAGCCCTTAAAATGGCCCCGGAAGTTAAAACTGCTAAAAATAGTAAATTGTCAAAATTGCCAAAAAATTGTTTTGAGGGAGTTGGAAAAGGTAGCTGGCCACCGATATCCATCTGGATCGGTCTTCCTCATATGAGAATTCGATCAAATATGCTTCGTCTTCTCCAACCTTCTTTTGTG
Organism: Picea glauca; assembly: GCA_000966675.3. Taxonomy (NCBI): domain Eukaryota; kingdom Viridiplantae; phylum Streptophyta; class Pinopsida; order Pinales; family Pinaceae; genus Picea; species Picea glauca. The sequence continues at coordinate 632,263 of JZKD02S1630608.1, forward strand.
CTCGAGAGAGTACTCAGTGAAGAAGTGACCAATGAAGATTTAGTTTTCTGGGGTGCTTATTGCTCGACAATCCAATGGAAAAAATAATAATTTTCTCCACGGCGTCTTCACTTGCACTAGAGACAAGCACATCTAAAGGATGGCCCAATGATACATATTTAATAGCATGCCAATTTGTTGCAAAGAGTGCATCTGCATGAGACCCAATCAGACTTTATTGAGTACAACTTCGCAGTCAATGGTGATGTAAATCCCTCTATCAATCTTGAATACTTGACAGAACGGTGCTGATAATAGAAGATTGGCTCTTAACATGGGCTCTCAATTCCAATTTGACAAGGAATTCCAAGAAAATGTCTTAAAATATAAGAGTGATCAAAGATATTTTCCTGCATTAAAAAATGGTAGTCAGAAGAAAAAGTTCAAAATGGACCCCCATCCTAGAACCAAGCTCACTCTTTCCTAGTTCAACGTTGTCTATGCCAATATCCATATAAACTTCTCTAGAACTACGAAACACATGATCGTTATACAAACCTACTATAACTTGTACTCAATATACCACACTCCAACTTCAACTCATGCTTACTTTACAAACCAACACACCAAACATCATGCATTTTGGCCATTAAATTGACCACTCTATCGGGCTAGATTGACCACTATGTGTATCTTTTATTTTATCCAACAATACCAATCAAGTCTTTGACTTCAAACTATTACGAAAGGGTTTGTGAAATAACATCTTTTATAATGTTTACAATTATCTCATACTCTGAATCTCATAAATTCTGAAAAATTGATAACTATGCATATTCATTGTTAATAACATAAAATGCAAAATATGTAGTATACCCACACACATATATATATATATATATATATATATATATATATATATATATATATTCTCATTTATGTATGATGCACATCTGATTACAGTTTGACTTTGATATATATATTGTGTAAAGCAGTTACAACAAAGAATCTTGGTTCTCTATTTCTCTCACCACTTGTTGCACACATTTCACATAATTAGTCTGACATCATAGGGGAACCCCAGAATCCCCGTCGTTCTCGACGCTTTCTCAACCTTCCTCCTATTTTAGGGGGAGTATCTAGTCGTACTCGTTCATTAGTACCTCCTTCACACAGTCCTGTGAGTGCCACTATCTTAGGATCGGCTTTGCTTGGTTCTACCTTACTTGGGTCCAATTCCCAAGGTCACACAGTCACTCGCTCTCCTTTGCACGGAAGCGGGGGACCCTCTTCCTCTCAAGGAGGAAGCACCAACCCACCTAGTCCCTATCAAGGATCAGGTGCACAACACACTATGGCTGGAACTAACATTCCTACCCCACTACAGATGCCATACTTGGCCTCTCTCAACATTCCGGATCTCACCAAACTTACCAATGATCCTATATTGCATGACGCCACATGGCCTGCAATGCCAACCAAACTTCCTTCAGACATACCAAAGTTTGAAGGGAAGGCAGGGGATGACCTCGCCAATCACGTCATGACCTTTCATCTATGGTGTTCTTCCAATAGCATCATGGAAGACTCTATCAGACTGCGTCTTTTTCAACGCACACTTACTGGCCCATCAGCCAAATGGTAT
>JZKD02S1630608.1:646937-660660 GCA_000966675.3 Picea glauca
GGTATTTAAAACACGTAAGGGGATCTACGAACACCTAGGAGGAAATTTAGGAGCAACTCTAGGTGGTTGAGGGAAATGAGTCAATTAATAATTTAAAGAAAATAATTATTGGAGGAAAGAGGGGGATGGACGACACTTGTGCGAAGGAGAATATTTAGAATACTTTTATTAAAACTTAATTTAAAAGTGATTTAGGGAAAGTGTGAGGTTTGGACAACTCTATAAAAGAAATGGAAGATGAGGAAGAAAGGGATCGGCTGTTAGCATAACGTTACGCTGCCGGATTTGTGACTTGACTGATTGCTTGTGAGGAGTTGGGATTTCTCAGCTCAGATAGGAGTGGTAGCTCGGCCTTGCGAGGTGAGCTGGGAAGCTAGACGTACCATATGGATAGTGTGTGGCCCCTTTGCGGCTCGGGGGGCTAAGGGGGAAGTAGAGTACCCCTAGCGATTGGCTGGGAGGTACCGGTGTAGTCTCTACGATCGGCAAGCGGGAGTGGCACGGAGAAGGAGCGGCACGGAGTGCGCGGTTATCATTCGAGGTTGGAGTTAAAGCAACGATATGGTTTTTGTTTAATTAATTTGGTTGAATAGGATGCATTATGATCTACACTGGTATCAGAATACTGGTTGTAATTGGATTTAATGGTTGTTTTATCTCTATTCCTCGGCGATTAAAATTGTGTTATGGTTATAAAATATTTCTTCTTACTCTGTTGTTGCTTGTTGGTTTGGATAAAAGAGATTCTATGACTGTGCTTTATATATCACTATGAGTGTTTTCTATTACTGTGGCTTTTATATATCATTGTGGGCCTTTTCTATTACCGTGGGCGTTTGTATATCACCCTGAGTTATTTCATCTTGTTCTGAAATGGGGTTTGTTTTAATCGGATTTATGTGTGAGAGTGTTTTATATTCTGAAATGGGTTTCATTCGGTTGTGTTTGGTTCTTCATTTTTCAATGGATCTAATAATTTCTTCTGGCAACAGTTGTATGGGAATTTTTGTTTTTATAAATTTTAGATCGGAGAATTCATTTTGGCAATCTGCCTAGTAACTCTGTTACTGAAGAATCCCCTCCGGCACTTTCGTGTTGTAAGGGTGTACTGTGATTGTTCTGGAATTGTGATTGGGTAATTCGTTACTGAATTGGGTTGTTGGCATTTTCGTTGTTTGGATTCTGTAATTTTTTCTGTGTTGTTGAACCGTGTTTATGCCCCCACAGATCTCGCCCTCATTCTCTGCATTGTTGTTGTATTCTCGGCGATGGGAAGAATACCCATGCGGATTCGCACACACCAGCTCTGCATTTTGGTTATTGTTTAAACCTCTGCGATTTGCTGGAGGTAACCCCTGATTTTTCCCCACCGTTCTCTGCAATTTTTTATTGGGTTCTGATTTGTTGGAGGACGCCCCGGTTTCCTCCCCTTCCTCTGCAATTTCTGTGTCTTAAATCGTTGGAGGGTACCCACGTATCTCGACCACCCAAACTCTGCGATTTTGGTTTTATTCCCTGCTTTGGTGTTACATTACTCAGCGTTTTTTTTTTATGCGTGACCTCTGATTTTTTTTTCGTATTCCATGGGGGCAGCGACCTGATAGCTGCACTCTAACCTCTGCCATAGATGACTGCAAACTGATGCGCGATTTTTGGGCCACGACTTTGCCAGATTCTAGTGCTGTGAGAAGTTCTCGATGCGTTGCCTTATTTTTTTTGGCTTCTGACATCCTTGCGCTGCCTCATTTACCATCGCTGACAACCTCGTAACCACTCCTGGAAAGGATGCAACATTTTTTTGTTTTAATGGTTGATTTTTCCTTTTCCTTAGTGAGTTATTAAATTTTTACTTACACCAAAAGATTTAGATTCTGACCTCCTTTAATTCAGTGACAGCCTGTCCCCTTTTTTTGGTTATTGCGGCTAGATGCCAAGCTAAGTTATTGTGCTTCAAGGATTTAATAACAGCGTTCTGCATCAATTTTAGTTAAGGTCGGATTCTGTAAATACTAGATGATTGTGCGTGGTTTACGTTAGAATTAGATGACAGGTGGTGGTTATTATGCCTCAGTTACTACGTATCAACATTTTTTTTATTGGGGCAAATGTATGGCTTAATGATTAATGGCTATCCACGATGGTGAAATTGGTTATTTTAATTGCAAATCTTTTGTAATATCAATGTAAGGATGGTAGCATGTATGGTAACTTTATTGTAGATTAGTTATTTAGTTGCAAGCTTTTACAATAAAAAGTAAGGATGTTATCCTTTATGGTAATGTCATTGCAGTTTAGTTGTTTTATTTGCAAGGCTTTTATATTATAAATGTAATGATGCTAGCTTTTATGGTGATGTCATTGTAGTTTTTATTATGAAAATAGTTAGTTAATTTGCAAAGTCTTTATATTATAAATGTAATGATGCTAGCTTTTATGGTGATGTCATTGTAGTTTTATTATTGATATTGGCATATAAGATGTAATGTGGATGTTATCTTATTGCAAGGTAAGTGAGGTAAATGTAATGTAGTTATTAATTTATGGTATGTTATTGTAGTATTTATGGTTATTGATAAACATATATCATGTAATGTCCTTGAAATTAAGTATGATGAGTTACTATGATTTAGTAAATGGGGATTTGAAATTAATTGATTTTACATTATTTTAAGGTTGGACTTAGTAACCTATCGAATATTGGAACCAAATGGAGGATTGATCTGTAATTAATGCCAATTTGAGTCATAGGTTATGTCAAGTCTTAATTAGTTGTTGGTTGTTGCCGAAGACCCTTCTGACTTGCGCCTTTCGTAAAGGATGTGGTTTTTCTTTTGATTATTGTTGTACTGGTTGGTAATCGTTAGATGCTTGGTCTGCTTGTGTCAGGCGGGATGTAGACATCTCCATGTTCCTCAGAACAGTCGTCAGCCCTGAGACCTTAAATGGTTAAAATCGATGGGAACCTGGGCTTGAGCGTTGATTATGTGTCTTGGAGATGCTAACCATTGCAGGGTAGGACGGGCGGGAAGTCAATCTTTTTATGGTTGATTGATTGTCATTTAATGCTTGCAGTTACTTTTTGTGCACCATATGTCATCTTGTTGTGTTCATCATTGATGCATCTTGTTAGTTGTCGAGTGGCGACGTAGAGTCTAATGTGTTTGTTTTCCTTGTACACGTGCGCACACACTTTTAAAAACAAAAACAAAAAATCCCACTTGTTATAAGAGGTTTTCTTCATAATGAGGGGGTTCGTTACAGGGTTGAATTTGACAATAAGAAGGTTGAAAGATACATACAGGGATTGGTACCCAATTCCACGCTTGTAGTTTTCCTATTTTGCTTTCCTTTTTTTTTCCTACTTTTCCTTTTCTCTATTTTCATGCAAACTAAAATTATCTAACAAATAGCTTCAAAATCAAATTTCAAAAGATGAAAGAAGTAATAGATGTTGAGTCGTATGAAATAGATACACAGTCCATTATACATGACAACATTGACGTGGTTTTGCATAGCAATGGCCTTTTTAGATTAGATGCATTCTCGTATACTGTAGGGGATTGCCTTTTCGATACATTTCATGTTCTACTGCATTTCCATTATTCGTCGACCAACCTGTGCAATGGATTGATAGATTATTTCTTTGGTTGTTTAAAAAATGGTGACACTGAGGCATTGGAGTCCGATGAATACGAACTGGAATCTAATTTTCTTCGGTAGTTGCATGGAATACATGATGTCGCTACGTATTTTTCAAAGATGTTGTTGTCTGCATCTCCAATTCTTCCTACACATGAGAGGGGACTTTGGGGAGATACATTTTGTATACGGTGGTTATCTAACTGGCTCAATATATCAATTGGAATACGGCCATTGACAAGAAAAACAAGATATCTACTATTCAACAAAACTTCATCTGACAATCCATATTGCATCTTGTTCCATGATGCCAATGTTGTTAGTGGTCATTATGAACCACTACTGTATAGGAAAATTTCCATATGCAATGTTGAAGGACCTCATATTTACTTGTCCCTCATTTGCAAAGACCTTGAATCGCAGTGGAAACGGATTATGCATCGCATAGACTGCCATGGTTTACAGCTAGCAACAAATGTCGTGTCTAGTTGTGGAGATAGTCTGTTCAATGTAATTTTTTGTTTGGTAGCAGCGAAGTTTGATGTGCAATCATTGTGGATTTACACTGTACAATCCTTTTTCAATGCAATTATAGGCGGCAACCAATAGGATTTTAGGTGCTTGCATCAGTACCTTTTGCCATATCTCCTAGAAAATATGTCAAAAATTGGAAGTTGGCAAGAATACCTTGTAAACATGGCACTTCCATATGAAAAAGGGAAAGTGGAGGGTTGAAAATTCTGTTTGCAATGGTTGTCTATCATATTCAGAGTAAATATCCAAGTCTGGCCGGCCTTGCCAGATGGCACTGTCCATTCCTGGTCTATTGATTCAAATTACGATTGAACAATTGACATCCTCTCGTTGAAAACAAATACAACACATATCCATTATCAACATTTGCTTGGACATATGAGTGGTTCAGGGTTGAATGTCCATGCCACCCAAACTGCATAGAATCTTCATACGTGTGGCATTCTTTTCAGTGAGAATGAAACTCCTCCCAGTTGCGATATGGCCATAGAGGGCTTGAACAAAAAAGCCATGCATGAAATTCATCACAGTTGTGATGAGGCCATACATGGCTTAAACAAAAACCGTAGAGTAAGTTATCACAACTTGAAAAAAAATATGGGTAAAATCCGTCCCAGTTGTGATGTGGCCATACATGCCTTAAATAAAAAAAATGTAGAATAAGTTATCAGAACCTGAATCAGATTGAAATTCATCCTAGTTGCCATCAGTTCATCATGCCCTTGGGTAAGAAATGTAGAGTAAGTTACCACAACTTGAAAAAGGTCATGCACGAGAGAAAAAATTGCATTGTTATGCTTCCTTTTAGAGAGAAACTCACATATCACAATCTAAATAAATTTTCTTGTGCACAACACAACAGAAATAGGTACGGTCGCATATCCTAGAATGGTCATGCAACTATGGCATTTCATGGGCTAGAAGCAACACCATGCACTACTACCAATGAAAACCAAAAAACAGTTTCTACCCATACTTCCCTGCGAAAGAAAAATGCAAGACAGACTTACATGAAACAAATTAAAGACACTCCTTCCATTGCATGTGCAATTTGTGAACAATTGAATTTCTCAAAAAACAGTAAGTATTTCACGCCTGATTTTCAAACAGAATAACTTTGCTTGATAGCACACAATAAACCATTTTCTAGTGGCAAAATTTGTCTTCCATGCAAATGGTCGCTTGAAAATGGAAAATTGCCACAATTTGCAACCCCTGACCAAATAAGATGTAATACACCACTACCAGATGTAAATGCACTTACAAAAATTGAGGAGAGACTTGTGTCTCTACGAATTGCATTTGCACAAATCAGGCCTTGGGGTTATAAATGACCCCATATGGGCTTAACAGGATCAATTATTAGTGTGCATGTTCAACTAGATGTTGTGCAAAAAGACTTGCCATAATTCATTAGCGATACAATGAGACTTTTCGTGGCACTGAAAATACGCTTGTGATACAAAAATGCCTATCAGACAGGAAAAGTGCATGTGCATGTTGTTATGAAAGCCTTAAAGGAATTATGTTCCAGGGCCCTTCTACAGACCATTTGTATAAATGACAACTGGAACATTGTTCTTTCAAAAGAGGATGCCAACTCTGTAGAGACTCTCGAAAATGCCAGTGAATTTGATACAAGTGATGAATCGGAGAATGAAACACCTAATGATACATTGGTGCATGGATTCACTGATTCACAGTGCATTCGTGACTTGCAAGACAAGATTGTCGAAATTGCACCTGCTGAGGGGAAGCGTCCACTTGGAATATTCAAGGACAAATTCACTGAGGAAATGAAATTTCCAACACTCTTCTATGGAGATCCACGTGCCACTGACATTACAGAATGATTCAGATATCATAAAATAGTCTGATGGGAGCTGCTACATTTAAGCGGTGACTTCTCTTGTCACATAACAATTTTGTTTTTCAAAACAATGCGTATAATAATAGAGCAAGTTCTCTCATGCATATGGGTCCGAATAAGAAAAGGGTAGTTACAAGGAAGAAATTTGTTGGCCAAGGATGTCAATTACAAAGTAAACCTTAAAAAAAAATCTGAAATATGATATTGGATACATAGATTTAAAAAACATTTGCACCTCTCCTAACTATTTGCAACAAAACAAAAAAACTATTTTTACAATGATCCGACAATTGGGCCCACCAACATTTTTCATCACATTTACAAGTGCAGAGCATTGTTGGGATCCATTTGGAGCTACCCTATCTGAGATGCATAGGAACATGAAACGTAAAAAACAAATCGATACACTGGAAAATAATGACATTGACTACCTCATAAGAAAAGACCCAGTGACATATACTCGCTACCATAGACATAGAATAAATGCTTTGAGACAATTGATATGCCATGATGAAACATTTTTCGGAAAAATATCGGAATACTTTTTTGTGATTGAATTCTAGAATAGGTGAAATGAACATGACCACACATTGTTGTGGATAGTGGGTGCACTAGTATATGGATCTAACAACAATTCAGAGATCGAACAATTTGTGGAGAAATACATAACATGCAACACAAATCATTTGGATCCAGAACTTGCCAAAGTCCATAGACATTACCATACAAGAAGTTGTAGAAAACCAAAAAACTCGCATTGCAGATACAACTTTTTCATGTCACCAATGACATCTACAAGAGTCATAGAGCCAATTAGTTTAGAGGACAATGTTGTTGTTGAGAAATCTAAATCGTTGTTCGCATTTCTAGAACAAGGATAATTTGATGAGATCATGAGCTTCGATGACTTCTTGACATAGATAAATATATCAGAATATGAGTACATCCAATCCATACAATGTATGGTTAAGCAACCAATAGTTTTCCTTAAACGAAAACTTTCCCATATTTGGAACAACGGTTTCTCCAAGGACATGCCACTTATGTGGAAAGCAAATACAGATGCACAATACGTGCTCAATGCATATGTTGTAGCATCGTATTGTACCTCGTATATGACAAAGGTTGACAAATCTATGACAAGTGCATTTAGAAGAATACGCAAAGAACATGAAAGAAGTCATATTGATGCCATACAAATGATACGCACACTTGAAAATACATTGCTTAATATTCAAAAAATGTATGTTCAACAAGCAGTTCACATTGCACTTTCCCTGCCCCTCACTTGTAGTTCAAGAAAATGTGTCTTCATAAACACATACCCACTTGAAAAACACACATTTTTGCTTAAACCATCAGTTTTGCTAGAACAAGAGATTGACAATTCAGAAGATGTGCTATGTCTCTCTATTGTTGATTATTACCTCCAGTGTCCATCTCCTATTAGGCATATCTACTTAGCAGAATTCGTATCGCATTACAAAAAAAATGGTGCACCCATATCAAAAAGAAAAAAACTCTATGTGATATGGTTTGTCAAATAAAATAAACATTCTGACTATGAAAACTATTGTAGAGAAAAATTGTTGTTGTATGTTATGTTCGATGAAAACGAAGAGACATTAAAACATAACTTCTCTACATGGGAGGTTGTGTATGTTGCCTCTGAGACTATAGTGCACATCAATGAAGCTAGATTTACCTACAATCTTAATCCAACATGGGGTGATCTAGAAATTGCAGTTAATGAGCTATAAAACTTTGATGATCCTGATGAGACATTCGTAAACCGAAAAACAACTAGAAGTCCTTGTGAGTCCTATGACTTACAAAGCGGATTTGCCTCATCCTCTAGCAAGTGGAAGTGAAAAACGTATCAATATTGGTTTTTAAGTCACAAAACATCCTTTCCTAATTGAAAATAATGAATACCACAGAATAAGACATTTGTTGAACTGAGAACATCAAACAATTTTAAAGGACATTGCTCTTAAAAAATGCTTGAACATGGACAGTCATGTACACTTGTTCCTTACAAGCGGAGCAAGAACAGGCAAGACATTCACAACAAAATCATTGTTCCAAATGCTTATATGAATCTATGATTCAAACAATTCCTCTGATCCTATGAAACCAAAGGGTATAATAGTTGCATACATAGGAAAAGTTGTATATAATGCACATGGAACAACAATCCACTCTGTATTTTTAATGCCTTTTAACAAGTCACAGTTTCTTCCACTTAGCAAGGAAATGTTGGATACATTGTCTAAGCTTTATGAGGAACTCCAAATTGTCTTTATATATGAAGTATATTTGATTGGAATTCGGTTCTTGTACTCCATTGACAACTGACTAAGAAGCATAAAACATGTGCACATAAAATACTTTAGAAACATTGACATGATATTTTGTGGGGATCTTTACCAGGCACAACCCATCTAAGATTCTTTGATATTTGAACAACCTACCGTTAACATGGAAACAGTGACCCATGACTTCTGGAGAGACAATATTAAATGCTTTGAATTGCATACTACAATGCGCCAGACAAATGAAACATGCATTGCAATTCTGAATAGAATGCGGACAAATAGCCAAACATATGATGACTTAACATATATCAATTCGAGGTGCTTGTGGCCTACACCAACAAACCCAACGTTCCCTTACCTATTCTACACAAATAAGGATGTTGCAATGCATAGCATCCACATGCTATCGGTCATGCCTGGCGATGATATCATCATCAATTCAATTGACCTGGAAGAAGACAACCATGGAAATGTACCACATCATGAAACCACTTTACCTTTGCAACTTGTCCTCATATTATAAATGATGGTTGAAATATATGCCTATAACTATGATTCACAGGATGGTTTGGTCAATGGTGCAGATGGAATACTCAAAGGCTATACGAAAACAAAAAAACTTGATGTCCTTTGGATTAAGTTCCATGAACTGCATATAGGCAAGCGATAAGAAAGAAAGTTGTCTTATCTATATAATTAAAACACTAGAAGCGATTGGACACATATTTTGCGAATATCAAATCTAGTATCGACATCAGCAAAGACAGATCGATTGAAGATTAGAAAATAGTTTCTGATTAAACTTGCATGTTCATGTACAGTCCACAAATCGCAAGGCCTAACACTTGATAATGTTTCATTTCATCCTGTTGGAATTCAGATACATGGACTTGTATACACAACATTTTCCCATGTCAGAAGCATAGACTCCTTGTATTTACTAAGTCCTCTTACAAAAGATAACTTCAAAGTGAAACAGAAAGTTGATATTGAAATGGAACGACTCAGAACCACCGCAAAATGGCAACTTCACTATGATTACCAATTCATACAAACAAATTCATATGTGTCAATTCTCTCTCTTAACACATGCATCTTAAATGCACACATGGATGATATACTCAATGACTATGATACAATGCAATTTGATATTTTGTGCTTGCGGAAAACATACATGGAATTATGCATACAGAAAAAACAATTCCCAAATCACAATTGCATATCAAGTTACATTACGCATGGAGTGATGATCTTGGTGAGAAAACATGTACCAATTTTGGACCATATACATATCAAAGAAAAGAATGTTGAGGTGGTGCTTGCAAAAAAAAATTCCATCAAACAAAAGTTGCAATACTGAATTTGTATGTTTCTCCCCGTGCAGCATTCTCCAACATAGTAGATGTTATTTTCAATGCATTGGGCCATTTCCATCTGAACACACCCATTGTGCTTGTAGGAGACTTCAATATTTACATGCTACAAAATAATGGTAGAACAAAAGAATTGAAAAACTACATGTGCAAATACAGTCTCCGCTTTCTTTTGAACAACACAATCCATCTGCAAAATGCCCTTATTGACCATGTGTGGTCGAATGTGCCCATTCATCAATACAGTATGTTTATCTTAGACACATATTGGTCTGTCGTGATACAATTGGTATTGCACTTGAATTGTGAGATATACATCAAACATATTGCAAATTCATATTTCTATGTTTCAAAGCATATATGTATAGCTATTTGCTAAAATAAATAAATAAATAAATCCAGCTTCTTAGTTTTCCCTTATTTCTACACATACCGCTATGGCCACTATACAGTTGGTGTTGTACTTGAATTATAAAATATACACTATGCAACAAAAAAAAAAGGTACATCCTTCTAAAAACTATCTATTACTCTATTTATCTTATTCTGTTTTTTTTTTGTATATGTACATAGTACTTGCCTTTTTCTTTACATGTTAAGTTATGTTCATATCCATTTTGTTTTGTACTTTTGTTCATAGAAACAAACATCCAAACTAAACACCGCAAAGAACTCCTAACCAGAGATGCATAGGGTTCCATGCAAAGGTGCGTTTTTTTCTACCCGTGTTCCATATTAAATAGTTTTTCGTTTACTCTATCTCTATTTGTTGAACTGGTTTGCAGCTGTGTTTTTTTAATTTTTTTTGTGCCTCCTTCGACACTCCATATCTTCCTTTACATTCACTTGTCTTCATGTGTGCAATACATATTCAATATTGAGCTTTCTAGTCCTGGAGTCTATCTGTCAATTTGTATATCGCAGAACTTTGAATGTTGTTTGGAGGACACAGAACAATAGAAGTGCAATGTTGAGCTAGCCAACCCATAGTTCTGCTTGTCAATTTTTATATCGCACAACTCTGGAGGCTATTTTCAAGACACGGAACATTAGACGACCAATTTAGAGCCCGCCAGATTGCAAGTCCGTGATCCAAAAATTTCGCTAAGTTTATCGCGCAACTGTGGGTGCTATTTGTAGGACACGGAACATTAGAAGCACAATTTAGAGCCCACAAGTCCGCGATCCAATAGAAGTGCAATGTTGAGCCATCCAGCCCGCAATTCCACTTGTCAATTTGTATATCACGCAAGTATGGGTGTTATTTGCAAGACATGGAACATTAGAGGCCTAATTTACAGCCCGCAAGTCCATGATCCAAAAAAGTGGCTAAGTATAGAATAAAGGATCTGTACATATTTAGTATGTATTGCTCGTTTCTGGGAGCTCGCCAGCCCTGGAGTCCATCTGTCAATTTGTATATCATGGAAATCGGTATAAGTACAATGTTGAGCCGGACAGCCCACAAGTTCACTTGTCAATTTGTATATCGCGGAGTTGTGGGTGATATTTGTAAGGAACGGAACAATAGAGGCTCATTTTTTAGCCCACCAGCCCGAGAACCCGTGATCCAAAAAGTGTACATGATCTATAAAATCTCTCCCAGCAAGTCCACTTGTCAATTTGTATCTCGCAGAACTCTGGGTGCTATTTGTAGGACACAGAACAATAGAGGCCTATTTTTTTACCCCGCCAGTCCGAGAACCCGCGATCCACAAAGTGGCCAAGTATGGAATGTGTTATTCGTACATGCTCTATAAAATATCATGTCCATACTTAATAATTTTACATATTTAGTTTTTCCTGGTTTGTACACATACTGGTCTGGTCACCACACGGTTGGTGTTGCACATGAATTATGAAATATGCACTACGAGTCCGACCAAGCCCATTCATTTCCTTAGCCAATTTTATTCCCACGGGTTCCCCACTACACATTATCGAACTCACGTTCCTCATGTTCCGAGTGTACATCTTGCATCCAAAACTTGGTAGTCCATGTCTATGCTCATGGGTACCCAGACGACGGAGTGGTAGATTTCAAGTCTATCTAATCTTGCGCCCAAAACTTCGGTGATCTACAATTGGACCCGGACTCGAAGCTTGCGACTCATTTGCTAATTTTCTTTAATTAAATTGTACAATATCAATATTTATTATTAATAATTTAGTACTTGAAAATAATGTTTTTAGATAATGTTAGCTATATAACATATATGTTATATGTTATACATGTAGACAATCACAATCTTGAACCCGCCAGTCCTGGAGTCTGTCTGTCAATTTGTATATCATGGAACTCCCAGTGCTGCGTGGAGGACATAGAAAAATAGAAGTGCAATGTTGAGCGAGCCAGCCCGAAGTCCGCCTGTCAATTTGTATATCGCGGAAGTCTGGGTGCTATTTGTAGGACATGGAACAATAGAGGCCCAATTTTTAGCCCACCAGCCCAAGAACCCACGATTCAAAAAGTGGCTAAGTATGGAATGAGGGATCTGTACATTCTCTATAAAATATGATATACATACTTTATAAAAGTACATATTTAGTATGGATTACTCGTTCCTCGAAAAATTTCTAGGTCTGTAACTAGCAGATACATGTGTTCAAATTTCCACTTACTTTTATATCGCTAGCCCAACCGTATGCTTGTCTGTTTCATATTGTACATATTACATGTAATATGTATTACATAGTACATATAATGTGGAATACATATTCAATTTTGAGCCCGCTAATCGTGGAGTCTATCTGTCAATTTGTATATCACGGAACTCTGAGTGTTGTTTAGAAGACACAGACTAATAGAAGTGAAATGTTGAGCAAGCCAGACTGGAAATCCGCTTCTCAATTTGTATATTGCGTAGCTTTGGGTGATGTTTGCAGTGCACGGAACAATATAGCCCCAATTTTGAGTCCACCAGCCTGAGAACCCGCGATCCAAAAAGTGGATATTTAGAGTCCGCCAGCCCGACAACCTGCGATACATATTACATGTAATGTGTAATACATATTCAATCTTGAGTCCACCAGTCCTGGATTCCGTCTGTGGATTTGTATATCGCATAAATTCGAATGTTGTTTGGAGGACATGGGACAATAGAAGTGCACTGTTGAGCCAACCAGCCCGCTCGCAAGTTTGTGATCCAAAAAAGTGGCCAAGTATGGAATAAGGGATATGTATATGCTCTATAAAATATCATGTCCATATTTTATAAAACTACATGTTTAGTATGTATTTCTCCTTTCTCGGAGCCCGCCAGCGTTGGAACCCCCCAGCTCGAGAACCCGTGATCCAAAAACTGTACATGCTCTATAAAATCTCAGCCAGCCCACAAGTCCACCTATTAATTTGTATATTGTAGAACTTTGGGTACTATTTGTAGGAAACAAAACAATAGAGGTCTATTTTTTAGCCCGCCAGCCCGAGAACCCGCAAACCACAAAGTGGCCAAGTATGGAATGTGATACACATATTGGTCTGTTCATGACATAGTTGGTGTTGCACATGAATTATGAAATATGCACCAGGAGTCCGACCGAGCGCTTTTGTTTCCTTAGCCAATTTTATGCCCGTGAGTTCCCCGTTATGCGTTATCGAACTCTTATTCCCTGTGTTCTGAGTGTACATATTGCATCCAAAACTTGGGTAATCCATGTCTATGCTCACAGGTTCCCAGACGACGAAGTGTCAGATTTCATGTCCATCTATATGTCTACATCACGAGTCCAACCGACTGCTATTCATTTTCATAGTTTGTGAATTTTATGGCCACGGATTCCTTTGTGTGTGGGAGCCATCTAGCTCTCATGCCCCATGTGTGCGGTATACATTTTTCTTCCCAAAACTTCAGTGATCTACAATTGGACCCGAACTCGAAGCTTGTGACTCATTTCATAACTTTGTTTAATTAAATTGTAGAATATCACTATTTAATATTAATAATTTAGTACTTGAAAATAATGTTTTTAGATAATGTTAGCTATAT
>JZKD02S1630608.1:669174-679511 GCA_000966675.3 Picea glauca
GGATTAAGGGGTTAGGTTGGGTTAGAGGTTTTTAAACAAAAATCACTAATGGAAAGTGGAGATGCTAGACTGGTTGAATGCCATATTTGTCAGGAAGAGGACAATAAAGGAAATATGGAGATTCCATGTTCATGTTCTGGCACCTTGAAGGTACAGGGTTGAGGGGGATAGATAAGGGTGGTTTATATTTTGTCATATTTGTTGAATGAATGGTTTATGTGTTTCAAGTATGTATTTTATCATTAACTTTTTGATCCAAAACATATTATTTTTCGCCCCGCAGTATTCTCATGACAAGAAATGCATTGAGTGTTGGTCCCAACAAAAAGGATATTCCATATGTGAATTGTTCTATTAGGTTTCATGACTTTTTATTTGTCTATTTTTGTATTAATCAACATTACAAAATATATGTTCTTTCTATATCTATTATCCTCCACTAATATTATGAATTGGAAATGCAGGCATAATTATTTTTTCCTTCATCCAATTTCGTCTTAGAGCTTAATTAAAAAAGTAGCATAGAGTTATTTTCATTGTTTTACTTGCATAGGGCTCTGCTTGAGAAATATTTGCAGAGTTGTTAATTCCTCTTTTGATATTGGTATCAACGCTCTGTTTGAAAATTATTTGTAGAGTTTCTATTTCCTCTTTTTTTATTGGTAATTGTTTCATTTTTATAAGTTTTGAAGATCAGTTCCAGTTCCTAGTAATGTCGACATTGCTTGGCACCGCCTGGTCCTACAACATGTAGAAACACAAGAACATTACAAATTTGAGGATGACAGAAAATAAATAAATCACAATGGTGAATTTATCAAATGTGACACACACTTGTGTATGCAGAACATCGAATGAGCAAACGACCTCTACCCCTGTATTGGTGATGGAGATAAAATTCAATGCATTTATCGACGTAGAGGGTGTGTTATACAAGCGTAGAAATTATAGAACATCATGCAATAAAATAATAAAGTAAATACACATAATACTATATAAATATTTAAAAATGAAGAACATAGAGATGGTTAAGATACTAACCTCCTCCATGAAGTTTTGGTGTCCACTAGCCTCCACAGGCCCATAACAAGTATGCCTGCAACTCGATCATCTTTGAGGATCAAATGAAAAACTTCTCTTTCCATGTTCCCTCTCCTTGTTGCACTTTTCTCTAGGGGTTGAAAGTCTGACCCCTCTATCAATGTCACCAACAGGCACCTCCTGTCGAGATAGTATAAAAAAACTACCATGTTTCACTAGACTCCAATTCAAGGATGATAGAGCTATATGTACTTGTTTCAAGATCTCTGCAATGGGATGATGGTGGGCAGGGGGTTTAGGCCTTCTCCTAGGGGGACAAGGACCTAACATGGCATTACACTTGGCACACTCTCAGTCCTGTGCGAACCCTCGACCCACCCCTTGGAAGTCACCAATGTTGAAGTAGTTCACATGGTGACCCAAAATAAATTATGCCCATAGTTTTCTTAGAAAATATAAAGGAGCCTCCCTATTATTGCAGGGAGTTTTATCAAATACCATGAACCACCTATCCATCTAGTTATAATTAAACTGTGAGTGGAGACATTAGTCCATACAAATGTGTTTCTTTTTGACATATGGTTGTTGTCTCATTTGAGGATCAATAAAAAGAGACATCAACGATTGTTTTTAAATACCTAAGTCTTAAACTTGGTTTCTATCTAGTCCGGTCCTGTAAAACTCGAACATTCTGGCCCTATATTTAGAAATAGAAGTTAATTTCCCCTGGGAACTTGCAATGGACCTCACAATGACGTCCAATGAAGTGGTCAAGGACTCTCTACTAGGTTATGTTGTCCCCCTTAATTCATTTACAAGTGTTCTCAATGTGGTCAACCCCTCATCAATTTGTGTGTTTATTTTGGGTGGTTGTGGTGGGTTGGGGTTTTCCTCGCCTTGGTTTGCTTGTGGGCAATTTACATTGTCTCCAGGTTCCATCTTAATAATATATGTTTCAATTTAATAAGAAAATTTAATAAGTGCACTTATGACAAAGGTATTAAAAACAACAATTTCATTTGAGGATACTAGAGAAAAGAAAGATTAGAAACAACCCATAATGTAGAATATGATGCAATGATGAAGAACCAAACATGGGAGCTTGTGTCATGTCCTAAATGAATAAATGTCATAGGGTTCCAAATGGGTGTATAAGACAAAATTTAATTCAAATGTGGCCATAGAGAAATTCAAATAAAAAATGAATACTATTCAAATAATTATTTATCTTGCTTCAAGTCTTAGTTGACATATTCATCAAATATATGTTAAGAATACGTTTTTCATTGGGAATATCCATGAATAAATATATATGAACCAATCCTTTGGTTTAGTGGATAAAAAAATCCTCACTTTTTTTACATGTTGAAAACAATCTAATTTTTCATGCTAACATAAAAAATCAAGCATACCTAGCTTGATTTGGTGGTAATATCATGTGCTTTATTCCTCCTCTACTCCTCTTCACTTTCTCAATCAAAGAAAAATGCAAGGCGCAGTGTTAAAATTGGAAAAAATCATGCTTGCGGTCACTTAAAACAGGGCACAATAGGAACGTCTATGCGTTCCTAGGAACATGCACGTGTCCTTAGGAACGTGCACGTGTTCTTAGGAACACACACATGTTCCTACCAATGTGCCTATGTGGCATGTTGAGTGGAGGTTCGGGATTTTTCGAACCTCTGACTTCATGAACACACACGTGTTCTTGCGAGTGCATGTTCCTGCTCACCCCCCTTGCCACTTTTTAGTCCACCAACTTCGTGCACTCACTTGAATTCTTCTAGATCTCTACAACTTAGTGAAATCCAAGTCTATTATCAGTTCTCAAGCTCATATCATGAGATAAAAAATTCACCTGGCATTAATGTCCTCGTAACTCATCAATTCTAGAAGGTGACAAGGGCGATTGTGGGTTGCGATGATGTAGCTTGTGACTGATCGTGTGATGTCAATGATGCAACCCACAACCGATCACATTCTTCTAATAAATTAGAACACAACCTCCCTCAAAATATGTGAAATCCAAGGCAAAAGAGAGTGTCTCAACATGATAGTGTGTAATGTACCCAACCTCCCAACTAGGTCCCATTACCACCTTGTAACGTTCCATGTTACTAGCACTTACAAAATGATTTGATACTAATATGTAACGTACCCAACTTACTATTGAGAAACTCTACTCCAAAATCTAGTGCACAAATTATACTCTATAACATTGGTCTACACATAAATACTTGAAGTAACGTGCTTGACCCCAAGTTCGGTCTCACCACACAAACTTTCCTCTTCTGAAACAACTTATAACAGTGGAAGTAACAAAATATAATTATGTTCACAAGCATGTTCATCACACAACATTATTGTGTGTGTGTTCCACTATGAACATGTGATCACTACTGCGCGCGCAACCATTATGGCATCACACACAAATTATGTTCTCTTTGTGCATGCATATTGCTTCCTTGTGCACACAAGAAAATCCTTCCTCTTGTGTGCACAAAGTATTTCCTTGCATGCAAGACCATTCTAAACTCGCCTCAGAGAGTCATGACCATTATTATAAGGTTAACTTAACAAGAATAATAACAATTTTCATACTCAGCATGTACTGCTACAAGCACTGAATATCAACACCACGCTTACATGTGCACGCAGCATTATACAGAATAAAAACAATTACTTATATGCAACATCATACAATAATTAAACCCATATTAGAAATAGATAATTAAGCACACGAAAACTGATACAAGAACATAAAGGACACTTATCTTTTATGAAAATTCACCAATTCTGTGCAGAACTCAGACGTTACTCTCAACCATAGACTTTGTTTCTCATAAAATTTCAGTTATAGGTCACCCCTGATGTTGGAACATATATTGAATTTTTCTGATGGTTGAGATCCCTTCAGAAGGTATTAGGTTCACGAACAACCGTCAGATCTCAAAAAGGTATGGGGAGGTTACACCTTGAAATCCTTCGGACTTCGTATATTCGCAAGTTTTCGTACATGAGGGAAGAAAATATTCGAAGTCACGAAACCTAAAATCCATCTGGACCGTGGATCCATCCAGAGGGAGTGAAACCATCACAGGCCGTCGGATACAAGAAATTTACACAGTCATTAGTCATGAGTTCCTTCGGGGATTTGTGAAATGGAGTATCGAGGAATCAAAAATCCCAAGGTCTAAAGTCGCGAAACACGAAGAGATCATCATCGTTGGTTGTCGGAGGGGGAGTGAACCTTCGATGAGTTTCTTTGTAACTCCATAAGTTCGGGGTTTGTGTGGAAAGAAATCAGTTGCATGCTAGACAGCCAAAACCTGAAGTTGTGAAGTGCCTGGAGGATTAGCCTCGGGTCATAGCTCAAGGTCGCGTGAAGGAGCGGGAATATTGGAAAGTGGATAGCGCCTAGAAATTCGGGGCTTTACTCCACTCGACCTCCCTTCCCCTAAAGCCCGAAGTCAAGGTTCCTCACACTAATTTTTGTCTTGCTCACAGTTCCGAGCACCATGTTTTGCTTCAGAGATTTTGACCACCGGAGGAATTTCAATTGCCCATCCTCCCTTCCCCTGAATCCTGAAGTCCTGAAGTCAGGGTTCCAATCACATGTATCAAACGCCGATGGGTAAGGGTTATGGCCGCCAAATAAAAATGCCTCTGTCAAAAAACAAAAAGGGCAAAAGTTGAGCTTTTGAATATTTGCACGCAGGTGGAAAATGAACAGATGATAGAAATAGATGAGAAGGACAAGCCTTGGTGCATGTTTCTTCATGATTAACACTTCGGTCCGGAAATATTATCATTGTTAATTGCAGGCTTTTCCATTAGTTTCATTCATAACAGAATCCGAGTGCCAATGATCATGGTAACTGTAATACATATATGAACAAAAGATATTAAATGTATCTGGGAGCAAACGAAGAGTCAGGCAAAGTGCCAGCACAAGTAATTGAGAATCAATAACGCATGTAGAGGTTGTGGGTAATCCAAAGGTTTTTCAATAGAGACAGTTTTTGTATAAAGAGATAGATTGCAGATTCATAGAAAAAGGGGGGACAACCCAAGAGCCTTTTAGGATGGGACATGTAATGTAATATTTTCAATAATACTTAACAGAAGCAAAGATATTTTACACCTCGTTATGTTAGATTATGTCTTATTCCTGTGTTATTGTTTCTGAATTTTTCATTTCTTCTCTTTCCTCCTTCCATTCATTAATTCATCTTGTAATGGTTACAATTCAGTGAGACTTTTGTTGTGACTAATTAATAGCATTCTTTCAAGTGAAATTTTTCCTCTGTTTTGTTGTGACTATAACAAGACCTGCATCTTAATTGTTTTGCCTTATTTACAAGTTTTATTTGTTCATATCTTTTTCTTTGTCTTGTTGTGAGTGAGACAAAACCTATGTCCAGATATTTGAAGTTTGGTGTTATTTCTTCTACTGAAAGGAAGACCAGATTTATCAGAATTGGATACCTATCTTTTTCTTCCAGTTTTGTCTATCTCCTATCTTCTATCCACCCTCATAATTTTTAAAATGAATTTAGCAGATGAGGTCATGCCTCTTTATTTCTGATTTTTCATGATTGAAAATCTCTCTCAGACCTAGTTCTAGAAGCCTCCAATAACTAATCAATCACCCATTATTATCTTTTTTCAAAATGTGCTAAGTCTTGGCTCTATTACAGCCTAGAGTTAACTCTTGCGACAACATTTTCTGGTGCCGATGTCGGGTACGGAGAAACGAAGTTATCTTCCCTGGGAAACGACAAATATTATATCTTTTCCTTGATGGTGAACAAGGGACAGGCATTCAATTGGTTGTGATCATTCACCTGGTGACTCCTTGGTTCAAAGACTCTACATGATTCACTGGTGACTCCACTGGTTTCAAAATGTCAAATTCGTTCGTTGCTCGGATTGTTTTGAGGTTTGCTCCTTTGGACTTTACAAATGTTTATGATTTTCCAATCATTGTTCCGGACGTTAAAATTTGGGAAGATGTCGTTCCTAAGTTTGGAGGATATGTGGACGAAAATCCTGCTCAACACTTGTTTGAATTTCACAAGCTCATGGATGAATTGAATGTACATCATGAAGATGTCCTCATGAAACTATTTATGTTTTCATTGGAAAGAGATGCTAGACTCTGGTATAAATATTTACCCCATTCCAACATTCCTTCATTGAAATATTTCCACTTAGATTTTCATCAACATTGTAAGAGGATCTATTTAGCTGAACTCCTTTTTCAAGATTGTTGCAATATGGAATTCATAAAACCAAAAGATCAAACAAATTCTCTTGAAGAGGAGGAATAAATATCAGATATTTCTCAAATTGATAAAGATGATTAGCATGAGGAAGAGTTTGTTGATAAAGAAGTAGAATATGATAGCTCTTGTGATCATATTCAAGAAGAAGATCAAACCAAACTCCATGAAGATAAAGCGGAAAGGTCATAAAGATTTCAAACCGATCACAACTTGATTTGTTGCAGTGATGGGGATGAAAATGTTTTTTTAGATGAAGAGATAGTTTCAAGCTCATTCATATATGACTCTATTTTTAATTCTGATGTTCAAGATGAATACTTTCATAATGTGTTTTTTAATATTAATAATTTCGAAAATAGTTTAATTGTAAAACATGATGATGAAATCATTGGTATAGATCCTCATGAAGACCAACAACTCATGGAATGCCATATACATTCATTATTTGTTGATATAGAACATAGTCATTATGCTATGAAAAAATCCCTTCCTTATCGGTTTCATGATCAAGTAAAGGCCCTGAAATATGGCGAATTGTATGTTGCCAAAAATCCATTTCATAAAGAGTTTCAGGAGAATTGTATTCATCCAAATGTAATTGAGATTTCAGGTATGGTCATTGTTGTAAATCCTCATGAAAATCAGTCTATTAGTATTCAGTCATATTTTCTAGATCCTCACAAAAAAGAAATTTCTGAAAGTCAATGTTTTGGAACTTTCTATGAGAAGCATGTTTATGACGAGTATCCAGAAGAGGAAGAGGAGCAGATTTCTTCTTCATCACACACAAAAACCTATGACAATCCTCCTTTGTTTGATGAATATGATGAAAGTGTTTCTGAAGACGATGAGCAGCAAGAAATTTTGGTTCAACACGAAAGCAATCGGCAGCATCATAAAAGAAATCAGCCTATGTATGATAGCTATCAAGAATATCTTTGGAAAGAGGATGAAGGATATAATAATGGGTTACTGAAACAAATGATCTCTCCTCCTTGTTTAGAAACTATTGAGCAATAGACCAGTAAGTTTCAGTGCAACATTTTTGTGCTAGAAGAAGAAAAAATCAATAGTGGTCAAAGTGTGCAAAGATATTTCATACAGCTTGCCCAGCAGGAGGAAGTATGGATTAATTTCAAAAGTGGTGTATCTCTTCCCTTTTACAATCCAATAACAGCTTATATGGAGTCAAAATGGGGCATTAAATTTTTTATTTTTGGCTTCTTGAGGTCTGAATTTCAAAACTGTAAGTACCTACTCCCAAGGTATGTTTTGAAATTTGCAGCTACTCCTATCGCTTTCATGCTTAAATATGGAAGTATATAATTAAGTTTGTTAGTCGGATATTCACTTGGTTGATTTGGAAATTTTCCTATACTTGAACAAAGCAGTGATAGCAATTAGAGTAGGTGATGTATATAAATAAGCTTGAATTCGAGCATTAGAGTTCAATGGTAGTTTTCAGTATGTCTCCAGTTCAGTTTGGCATCCAATATGGTTTTGTCTTAAGGAATTATGACTCCATAGCCCAATGAATGCATAAGCAATTTTTGTTCAGAAAGATGCAAGTAAAAGGACAGGGTTCAGAGTTTGATAAGATTGATTTCAGGTCACCCAATGGATGAAGGCATGTGGTCTATTGTTATTGGCGCTTTACAAGAAAGCACCATCCCTAGATGGAGCCTATGTTGGAACATATATTGAATTTTTCTCCATGATGGTTGAGATCCCTTCGGAAGGTATCAGGGTCACGAACAACCGTCAGATCTCAAAAAGGTACGGGGAGTTTACACCTCGAAATCCTTCGGACTTCGTATATTCGCAAGTTTTTGTTTGCAAGGGAAGAAAATACTTGAAGTCACGAAACCAAAAATCCATATGGACCGTGGATCCGTCTAGAGGGAGTAAGACTGTCATAGGCCGTCGAATCTGAGAAAGTTACATAGTCGTTAGTCGTGAGTTCCTTCGTGGATGTATCGAGGAGTCAAAAATCCCAAGGTCTGAAGTCACGAAACGTGAAGAGATCACCATCATGTTGTCAGAGGGGGCATGAACTGTCGATGAGGTTCTAAGTAACTATGCCAGTTTGGAGTTCCCATGGAAAGAAATCAACTGCATGCTAGACAACCAAAACTCTAAGTTGTGAAGCACCTAGAGCCTTATCCCTAGGTCATAGCTCGAGGTTGCGTGCGGGAGTGGGACTAGCGGAAAGGGACTAGTGCCCTGAAATTCAGAGATTTACTCCACGTCACCTCCCTTTCCCCAAAGCCCGAGGGCCCGAAGCCCGAAGGCCTGAAGTCAAGGTTTCTCGCACTAATTTTTGTCTTGTTCATAGTTCCGAGAACCATGTTTTGCTTCGGAGATTTTGACCACCAGAGGAATTTCAATAGCCCATACTCCCTTCCCCTGAAGCCTGAAGGCCCAAAGTCAGGGTTCCAATCACATGTATCAAACATCAATGGGTAAGGGTTTCGGCCGCCAAATAAAAACACCTCTGTCAAAAAAAAAAAGGGTAGAAGCTGAGCTTCTGAATATCCGCATGCATGTGGTAAATGAACATATGATAGAAATAGATGAGAAGTAAAATCCTTGGTGCTTGTTTTGTCATGATTAACACTTCATTCCGAAAATATTATCATTGTTAATTTCAGGCTTTTCCATCAGTTTCGTTCATAATGGAATCTGAGTGCCAATGATCATGGTAACTGTAATAAATATATGAACAAAAGATATTAAATGTATCCGGGAGAAAACAAAGAGTCAGGCAAAGTGCCAACACAATTAATTGAGAATCAATAACGAATGCAGAGGTTGTGGGTAATCCAAATGTTTTTCAATAGAGACAAATTTTGTATAAAGAGATAGATTGCAGATTCATAGAAAAAGGGGGGATAGCCCGAGAGCCTTTTAGGCTGAGACATGTAATGTAGTCTTTTCAATAATACTTAACAGAAGAAAAGAGATTCTACACCTCGTTATGTTAGATTTTGTCTTCTTCATGTGTTATTGTTTCTGAAGTTTTCATTTCTTCTCTTTCCTCCTTCCATTCATTGATTCATCTTGTAATGGTTACAATTCAGTGAGACTTCTGTTGTGACTAATTAATAGCATTCTTTCAAGTGCATTTTTTCCTCTGTTTTGTTGTGAGTAGAACAAGACATCTTGATTTGTTTTCCTTATTTTCAATTTTTATTTGTTCATATCTTTTCCTATGTCTTGTTGTGAGTGAGACAAGACCTATTTCCAGATATTTGAAGTTTGTTGTTATTTCTTTTACTGAAAGGAAGACCAGATTTATCAGAATTGGATACTTGGATTTTTCTTCCAGTTTTGTCTATATCCTATCTTTTATCCACCCTCATGATTTTTAAAATGAATTTAGCAGATGAGGTCATGCCTCTTTATTTCTAATTTTTCATGATTGAAAATCTCTCTCAGACCTGGTTCTAGAAGCCTCCAATAACTAATCAATCACCCATTATTATCTTTTTTCAAAATGTGCTAAGGCTTGGCTCTATTACAACCTAGAGTCAACTCTTGTGACAACACCTGAGATGGGGCTTAAACTCCACCAAGGAAAAATAATTCATAATTCCAAGCTAAGGTCTAATAAAAAATGAAATTGCTCAGTCCAAGGTGCCTACTGATGCAACTAGTTTATAGTATCTCATTCCCCACATGCTTGTCCCACCCCAGGAAGTGTGCCTCTTCTCTACTAAACAATCCTTTGGCTTCCCCATTTCCCTTCCAAGGATTCATCAATAGGTCAGACATGGAGTCTTAGAGCTCTGTAACTAATGCCCAACACACCAAGAAAAATTCCCAGCAAAACTCTCACCTAGAGAGAATGCTCACCGGCCTGACAACCCACCTCTTCGTAAGAAAATATCTCACTTGGAGAGAATTCTCATGGGCCTAACAACCCACCTCTTTAACATAAAATCTCTCACCTGGAGATAATTCTCACGGGCATGACAACTCGCCTCTTCAACAAAAAATCTCTCACCT
>JZKD02S1630608.1:682068-695072 GCA_000966675.3 Picea glauca
AGGTAGTGATCACGGAGTTGGTCATGTGGACCAGGGGCTAAACCAGTGGGGCTAGCGTGATCAGAAAGGCGCGTCGCGAATCAGGAATTCGCAATTCCCGTGGACATGTGTTTTGTGTCATCACAAACGTCGTAGCCCCGATGGGAGGTTATACATCGGTGGTCTTATGGTAAGTGGTCACATAGACTACTATATAGCATAGAGGGCTAATGCGTTAGGAGCGCATCAGGATTTGGAGGATCGCGAGTCATGGGGGTGAATGAGTTTTGACAATTGAAACCCTGAATCCCGATAGTGAACCAGGGATTGGCATTTCGCTAAGGTAGGTTTGTGGAAAATTAACCCAAAAATTTTTAAATTATGATAGTGGATGTATTACATACAACTTTCCACTTCTACTCAAGAATGGGAAAAGGTTGTAGCAAACTAGCTAGATGTTTGTGCTCATCCTTGACCTTTTGACATTCAAGGCATCTAGCAATAAAATCAGCAACCTCCTTTTTCATGCATGGCCAATAGTATTGTTTTTTTATCGATGTTGTTGTCTTCTGGTGGACTAGATGTCATGCATAAAGAACTTTATGAATCTACGAAAATTTTTCAACTCCTGGACATTTGGCACATAAACTCTATTCCTATACATGAGGATTCCATCCTCTTTTAGCTCATAACCTTCAATTTTTTGTTGCAATTTACCTTGCTATAAATTTTCCTTTATGTCCACATAGTGTTGATTTGATTTGGAAACCTCTAAAATTATGTCACTCAAATATTACTTGCACATGATAATGGTTGTAGCATGCATCTCGTGCACCCTTCTATTGAGTGCATCAACCACCTTGTTCTTTTTTCCTATGATATGATTTATGTCAAAGTCATATCACTGAGGAATTTTAACCACCTTCTTTGTCTGGTATTTAAACTTGGTTGTCCAAATAGATACTTTAGACCACTATGGTCTATTATTAGTTCAAACATTTTACCCATGTTATAGTGTCGCCACATCTTCAAGGCATTGACTATGGTTTCCAATTCTAAGTCATGAGTAGCATAGAGCCTTTCATGATATTTTAGCTTTCTTGATTTGTAACATATAACATGTCCTTTCTTATTAAGGAATTCACTAAGCCCTTCCTTTCATGCATATGTGCACACCATGAACTATTCATTAGGATCAACAATCCTTAGTATCAATGCACTAGTCAATAAACTCTTCAAGTGATGAAAAAATCTTACACAATCAGAAATCCACTCAAATCAGACACCTTTCTTTTGCAAGGATGTAATTGGGTGCACAATTTTTTAGAAGCCTTTAATAAACCTTCTATAATAACCTGCAAGTCCCATGAAGGACATCACCTCTGCAACATTTCTTGGTGTTGGCCATTCCTCAATGGCCTTTATTTTTTATAGATCCATAACTACTCCTTCCTTGGAAATGATATGACCCAAATAATGAATTTGTAACTGGTAAAATGAGCACTCGCTCAACTTTCCATACAATTGATTCTCCCTAAATACATGCAGCACCATCCTCAAGTGTTTCTCATTTTCTTCTTCAGACTTTGAGTAAATAAGTATGTCATCCAGAAATACAATGAAAAACTTATCTAAGTAATTTCTGAAAACCCCATTTATCAAACAAAGGAATATAGTTGGTGTATTTGACAACCCGAATGGCACCACTGTGAACTCATAATGTTTATACATCATTCTGAATATAATATTGTTGATCTCTTCTTCTCTAATTTTCACTTGGTGAGTATCCATATTTGAGATCAATATTTAAAAATATATGTGTGCCCCTCAGCTGATTAAAGAGGTCATCTATCCTTGGTAAAGGATACTTGTTCTTTATTGTTACTTTGTTCAACTTCCTGAAGTTGATGCAAAGTCTCAGTGTACCATCCTTCTCCATCACGAACAATACCAGGGCACCCCAAGGTGACACACTTGGGCGTATATATCCCTTCTTCAGAAGCTCTTCAAGTTTCATTTGTAATTCCTTCAACTTTGTCATACTCATCCTATAAGGAGTCTTGGATACAGGAGTTTCTCTAGGCATTATATTTATAGATAAATCAATATCTCTTTTCAGTGGCAACCTCGGTATCTCTTTAAGGACATCCTAAAATTATTTTAGTATTGTACAATCTTCAACATTTGGCATTGTATCCTTAGGTGCCTCCTCCATGTGCGTTGCAAATACTTGACATCCTTTCTTGTAGCTTTTCTTCAATTGCAAGGATGAAACTTCTCTGATAGTTACATCCCTTCGAATGCCTTGAACTTCTCTTAATTTTCCTTCCTCATCCAAGAAAGTAAATCCCTTATTATAATAGTCTAGAACAACATGATGTTGGTCCAGCCAATCCATACCAATTAGGAAATCATACAATCCCAAAGGTATGATATTCAAATAAGAGTTTGTGTGCAATACATTCATTTCCATTGGAGATATCTTAACCATCTTTTTAATTTTCCTTTTTTCCCCTGTAGCTAACTGCACTAACCAATATTTTTCAATCTTGCTTCTTGGAAATTGGAATCTTTCTACCATCTTAGGATCTAGATAACTATGACTAGCTCCTGAATCAATTAAAATAACAATGGATTGGTCATTAATATTATCTTCCACTTCAATCATGTGCGAATGAAACTCAACTTTATTGTAATCTAGGGCTATGTAAATCCTAGGTACATTTCTACCCATGTCTTCAATTGTCGCAGCTTATTGTACATTGTGTGTATTCCTCTCTTTTTCACCTCTTTAAGGGAAATATCTATACATATGATCTCCGCCACAACACCAACTTTGAATAGGTTGTTTCCTTGATCATTTCCCCATTGTCTTAGTCATTATGGGTTCCTTGGGATTTGGTCGTCCTTGCACAATATTTCTGAAAAATGGTGGCTTAGTCCCCTTCTTTCGTTGTTCCACCTTGCTTTTCATCTTGCCTTCCCAAGCCTTTTGGAAAGTCGGTAGATTCCCTTTTGTTGATCATAAATACATTTAGCGTGCCTTATGGCTTCCTCTAATGTATTGGGGTCATCATAATATGTATATTGTCACTGATAAATGAGCGTAGCCCACTAAAGTACCTCTGAATTTTAACTTGATCATCCTTGATGAATGTGACAAATTTCAGGAGTTCCAAGAATCTTCTTTCATACTCATCTATTATCATACTTCCAAGCTTGATGTTAGGGTCCTAACCCGAACATAGGTAGAACAATATATTCAGATGTAATAAAGGTCAATATTAATATGGCCTTTCAATAAAATAGAATAAGGCATATGTAAGAACACCTAATAGAAGCTTCCACTTCTAGAAGGATCTTCCTCTAGATGCTTCTTTTTAGTATAAATAGGAGTCGAGGGTATGAGAAACCTAGCTTGGATATTATTGTAATAGAGCTCTTCTCAACTAGAGGTTTCCCCCTCGAAGAGGCCCGTGAACATTGCTTTCAGATTCAAAGTGTTATTTATGTTATTACTCTCTTATCATTTCAGTGTTATTGTGGTGAATGTTCTGGTTATATTGTTGTTATTCTGCCATTTCTAGCATTTTATTTCTGTTATGCATACATTTTGTATCTAGTATATTACAAGTGGTATCAGAGCACTTTCCTCGGTAGAAAGTGTGGGTTAAAAAAAAAAATCAGGGTAGAGAAGTATTTTGGCATCTTTAAGCCACAGAGATATGTTGTTACGCGCATAAATCTGCGGTTGAGGGATTAATACACGCAGGAAATACAAGTGGTACTTAAGCGCACATATGTTGGCCACCCTTGTAACCCCTGTTGGTACCCCTTCGATTGGTAGCGCATCAGAAAGAACTTGTGTACGGATCGGCCTAGATTACCTGAAGCCCTCTTAAGATAAACTGATCAGTCGCCTGACTATTATAGTGTCACCGAGAACAGCACTCGGGAAGATACTCTCTAGTACTTGGGTAGTCGGGTAGTACAGCTAAGGGTACTATCTATCCTCCTTAGTTAGTGCCCTGAGATATTGGGCCGAGTACTACAGTTGGACCCTCCATGTATATCAGAGAGCTATAGCATAGGGCAAACCCTTGTCTGTAGAACCCTTGAATAGCTAACCCTTGGGGATAGAAACATAAACAAATTAAAACAGACAAGATCTATTGTCATGCAATTATGTTCGGGTTTCCAAGTAAATACACATTTCTTTCTGGTTAAGCATTTGGACATTTCCTCTCTGCGGTATTCTTCAGACAAGAGTATAACTCCGTAGGTGTAAAAAAAAAAAACTCTGGAAATTTTGTTACCATTATTTGAGACCTATTCCATTGGATTCATCTCTTCTCCCTTATCACATTCATCCATATCATTTTTCAGCAAAATTTTTTACCCCGCCTGCCCATTTTCAATTCCCCCATCCTCATGGCCCATACCCGTAGCCAAGGCTTGGAAGCTCGCTTCAACACCTTGCAATCTGGTCTCATCGAAACCCAACAAGAAGTGAAACAAATCAGTGCCAATGTTGTCACCATCAATACAACCATGCAGTCCTCAATGGAGGAAATCAAACAAGACCTCACCACCCATATTGAATCAGTCTTTTCGGCACTCTACACCAAACTGCATATCCCTATAGATAACCCTTCCTCTTCCTCACTTCCACATCCTGAAGGTGACCATTCGTCTCATTCCCATAACTTTCAGAACCATCACTTTCAATGTGACCTACGCCTTCTGCGGGTGGATGTGACCAAATTTGATGGCTCGGACCCCACTAGTTGGGCAACCCAAATGGAAAATTATTTCTCTTTATACGACATTACAGATGCCTTGGCAAAACTCCGATATGGTGTTCTCCATCTAGATCAAGAACGGTGGCAATGGTGGTAATGGAGAAAAAATTCTCATCAAGGGTATATTGCTTGGACACACTTTGTGGCAAATCTTTATGAATGCTTTGACACTGACACCAACCATTTGGGTCATTTGACAAAGTTGAAACAATTAGGAATAGTGGAAGACTTTATAGTTGCCTTTGAGCGCCTGGCTTTTAGAACAGAGGGCATGTATTATGCCTTTTTCCAAGAGTGTTTTATCAGTGGCCTCAAGCATGAGATTCGAGCCCATGTCCTCATGGTTCGACCTCAAAGTTGGGTGGAGGATAATAAAAGAGATAAAGAAGCACAACAAGTTGTATCTTCTCAAAACCGAAAACCCTCCTTTATCCCTTGCCCTAAACCAGTAAATCCCACTACTCCCTCTGCTCCACTAAAGATCCAAAAATTGACCAGGGATGAAATGGTTCAACACCAACTCAAAGGCCTTTGTTATAACTATGATGAAAAATATTTCCTGGGCCACAAGTGTAAAGAACAAAATATTTTTATGGCCATCTCTGAGGATATTTCGGAAGAGGATGTAGAAACTCCCTGTGTGTTTGAGTCACCTGAATCCACTGACATGACCCCTCCCTCAGACCCTCCCGAAGTAGAACCGGTCCTTTCCCTCAATGCTCTCACTGGCTTCTCCGCTCCCCAAACCCTCAAGCTAATCGGTTACATCAAGCATCGGAAGGTCATCATTCTGGTGTTATCGCCCAACTCCATGCCATACAAGCAACAGAGACACCCTCGGTCCCGCAAGACCTCCAAGCCATCCTTTCTAAACATCAATTGGTCTTTTCCACTCCCCAAGGATTCCATCCTTCCCATGGTGTTCATGATCATTTCATTCCCCTTGTACCCGGAAGCCTTCCTCCCAATATCCATCTGTATCATCACCCCTTTTCCCAAAAAAATGAAATTGAGAAAATGGTCCAGGAACTCCTTAATGCAGGTGTTATCCGGCCTAGTACGAGCCCCTACTCTTCTCCTGTGTTCATGGTCCTGAAGAAAGAAGGTTATTGGTGAATGTGTCCTAAATTTTGTGCCCTCAACAAACTTACCATCAAAGACAAATTCCCCATTCCTGTCATTGATGACCTCCTGGATGAATTAACTGGCGCCCAATTCTTCACTAAACTGGATCTTCGTTTGGTCTACCACCAAATACGTATGAAAGAGGTAGACATTCCCAATACTTCCTTTATAACTCATGAGGGCCACTATGAGTTTTTGGTCATGCCATTTGGCTTGTGTAATGCCCCCTCCACCTTCCAAAGCCTCATGAATCATGTCTTTTGTCCTTTTCTCCACCATTTTGTCTTATTTTTCTTTGATGATATCCTCATCTATAGAAAAACCTGGACAGACCATATTTTTCATGTGGATCAAGTTCTCCATCTACTCTCTGAGCACCAACTTTTTCTGAAACGGTCTAAATGTGCTTTTGGAGCCTCAGAAGTAGAATACTTGGGTCATCTAGTTGGCAAGGATGGCGTCAAGGTGGATCCTAAAAAGATTGAAGCTATGCAAGACTGGCCTCACCCAAAGACTCTTAAGAGCTTGCGTGGATTTATGGGCTTAACAAGGTATTATCGCAAGTTTGTTAAGAATTATGGGAAGATTGCAGCACCTCTCACTGCTCTCCTCAAAAAGAACTCTTTCACTTGGACTCCAGCTACTGCTCAATCTTTTCAAACCTTGAAGATGTCCATGTGCACCACTCCAATCCTCGCCCTTCATGATTTCACAAAGACATTTGTGTTGGAATGTGATGCCTCGGGGAAAGGAATTGGTGTTGTGCTTATGCAAGAGGGTCGACCTTTGGCCTTTACTAGTAAACAACTATCTGAAAGAAATCTGGGCAAATCCATCTATGAAAATTAAATGTTGGCTATTTTGCATGTCGTTGATCTATGGCACCCTTATCTATTGGGGAAACATTTCCAAATTAAGACAGACCATCAAAGCCTCAAGTATTTTCTGGAACAACGCATTTCCTCCCCAGAATAAAAAAAATGGGTGACTAAGCTCTTTGGATATGATTATGAGATCATTTACAAGAAATGCAAAGACAATGTGGTTGCGGATGCACTTTCTTGTAAATATGAAGATGAAGGATCCCTTTTTTTCTCTTTCATTCATTGTCCCAGATTAGCTCCAAGCCATTTGCCAGGAATGGCTACAAGATCCCAAAAGTTCGCAGTCGATCCAACAATTGCAGTCCAATGCTCCATATTCCCCATGGTACTCTTGGCTCCACAATGAACTTCGATACAAAGGTCGTTTGTATTTAAGTAAACAATCAAAGCTTAAATCCATGGTACTTTCTGAGCTTCATGCTACACCCACAGCAGGGCATTCCGGGTTCACCAAAACCTATGATAGGGTCAAATGTTCCTTTTTCTGGGATGGTATGAAATAGGACATTCATAATTTTGTCGTTGAATGTGATGTGTGTCAACACAACAAGGGAGAAATAGTCAAATCTCTAGGCACACTACAATCGGTCCTGATTCCACCTGCTATTTGGAAGGATATCTCTATGGATTTTATTACCGGCTTACCCAAATCGGGAAATAAATCAGTCATCATGGTGGTTGGTGATCACCTTTCCAAGTATGCTCATTTCTACGCCCTTCAACACCCATTTACAGCATCCATGGTGGCTCAAATTTTCATGGATCAGGTCTTCAAGCTTCATGGCATGCCACACTCTATTGTTTTTTATCGCGACCCAACTTTCACATAAATTTTTGGCAAGAAATGTTCAAGATACAAGGCATTGAATTGCATCTCAGCAAATCTTATCATCCCCAGAATGATGGCCAAACGGAAGTTGTCAACAAGTGTTTGGAAACATATTTGAGGTGTTTTTCCTTGGAAAATCAAAATCAGTGGGCTCAATGGTTACCCCTAGTTGAATGGTGGTACAACACTTCATACCATACAGCTACATGCATGACTCCTTTTGAAGCAGTATATGGATAGAAGCCACCTTCAATTCTCTCACACTTACCAGGTGCCTCGAAGGTCCAAACAGTTGACCTAAAACTTACATCTCGAGAGTCTATTCTCCATACCCTCAAAGAGAATTTGGTCATGGCACAAAATCGCATGAAGCAACAAGTAGATCAAGGTCGCTCTGAACGTCAATTTGCAGAAGGGGATCAGGTGTTTCTTCGACTGCAACCTTACAAGCAAACTTCCCTCAAGGTCGAGCATTGTCAGAAGCTAGCACCCAAATTTTATGGTCCTTATACCATTCTCAAGCGTGTCGGACAAGTAGCCTATCAGTTAGCTTTGCCTAGCCATTTGAAGCTACATCATATTTTTCATGTTTGATGCTTAAAGAAGGTGATTGGAGCTAAGTGCCAAATCCAAACCAACCTTCCAGAGTTAGCTGAAGAAGGATCCATTTGGCTATAGCCAAAAGAAGTTTTGGACCAGCGTGAGCGTCGCCTACGTCAAAGAACCATCAAGGAAGTGCTAGTCTAGTGGAAAGATACAACTCCAGTAGATGCCACTTGGGAACCAGCTACCATTCTGCAACAATTTCCTCATCTCAAGCCTTGAGGAAAAGGTTGTTTTTAATGGGGCGGACATGTGAGGGTCCTAACCCGCACATAGGTAGAACAATATATTCGGATGCAATAAAGGTCAATATTCATAAGTCCTTTCAATAAAATAGAATAAGGTGGATGTAAGAAGACCTAATAGAAGCTTCCTCTTCTAGAAGGATCTTCCTCTAGATGCTTCTTTTTAGTATAAATAGGAGTCAAGGGTATGAGAACCCTAGATTGGATATTATTGTAATAGAGCTCTTCTCAACTGGAGGTTGCCCCCTCAAAGAGGCCCGTGAACATTGCTTTCAGATTCAAAGTGTTATTTATGTTATTATTCTCTTATCATTTCAGTGTTATTGTGGTGAATGTTCTGGTTATATTGTTGTTATTCTGCCATTTCTAGCATTTTATGTATGTTCTGCATACATTTTATATTTGGTATATTACACTTGAATTCAAAGAACTCCTTCATTTTCTTGACATAGTGTCTCTTGGTTAAGTATTTATTTTGAAAATACCTCTTGAACTCCCTCCAATTAGCTTTCTTTTCATCGATGTGTTACACTTGCACAAACTAATCCCACCACCTTGATGATTTTACTTTTAGATGATACATGAAAATTCTCATGTATGCCTGCATAGAGTAATTATGCAACTAGAAGTACTTCCTCATACCCAACAACCATGTCTTTGCATCTTCATCCTTCTTGTTCTCACTATCAAAGGTAGGAGGCTTGATCTTATTCATTTCTCCCTATAGCCTATCCACCCCAGTCCTTCTCTTATGCTTTCTGATAGGAGATGGACTTGAGCTACTGCACACTTTCCTAAATGAATTCTTTGGTGAGTGGTGATGTTTCCTATCAGAACTTTTTGTTTCTCTTCTTTCACCGTGAGACATGTGACTCCTTGACTTGCTTGACTCTATCTTCTTATCCATTTTCTTTTCTATTCCATCCAATATTTGCATCAACTTGATATTGAATCCATCTTGTTACTCCTTGGCTTTCATAAGCCTCTCATTATTATCTTTATAGCTTTGGGCATCTTTTTGTAGTTTCTTTATGGTTTCTACCAAGTTTATGCATTCCTCCTTTCCTTCTCTATGCTCATTGGATTATGAACTGTCAATATCCATACTTTTAAATTTGGCAGCATCGACAATCATTCTCCAATGAGAGGCCATATGGGCCACCCTAAGGCTAGCCAGGGAGATTTGGAGAATCAACCAGTCTTGTGAGGTATTGAAAAAATCCAGGGGGAATGTACAACCTTTGTGAGTCAAACCAACAGTCAGGACGAACAAGATGCTATGTGAGTCTAATGCAAAAGTCAGGGGGAACGTACAACCTCTGTGAGCATAGAAAATCTAGTGCAAAATTCAGTGGGAACGTACAACCTCTGTGAGCATAGACAGACTAGTGCAAAATTCAGGGGGAACATACAACCAATGTGAGCCTAGTCAAACCTTGTGAGCCATGAGAAAAAGTCAAGGCATATAGAAAAAGATAGGTTGAATATAAAATTCCTATGAGCTAGAAACAAATGATATTCCTAATATCACAAATGATGTAATTGTATTGATCTAGTGCGTTGGCACATGTAAACATTATCCACCGTGAAAAGAATTTCGAATTGGATTGTCAAGAGTTGCAACTAAAGTCTTGAGTCTAGTTCCATTTTAGTTGCAACTAAAGTCTTGAGTCTAGTTCTACTTTAGAACTAAAGTGTAATGTTGAGTTGCAACTAAAGTCTTGAGTCTAGTTATATTTTAGAACTAAAGTGCAATGTTGAGTTGCAACTAAAGTCTTGGGTCTAGTTCTATTATAGAACTAAAGTGTAATGTTGAGTTGAAACTAAAGTCTTAAGTCTAGTTCTAAGTTCGAACTAAAGCATGTCAGTCTCAAGTCTAGTTCTAAGTTCGAACTAAAGTGTAATGTTGAGTTGTAACCAATCTCAAGTCTAGTTCTAAGTTCGAACTAAAGTGTAAAGTTGAGTTGTAACCAATCTCAAGTCTAGTTCTAAGTTCGAACTAAAGCATGAAGATGAGTCATGTTTAATGCATGCAATCAAGATACTATTTCGAGCTTCCCCTCTTCCCCTCTTCAGCCTATATAAGAAGAGGTCGAACCCTCTCTTAAACATAGTTCTGAAACACAGTTTCCATATGCAGGTTGAGGTTGAAGTAATAGAGGAGCACATCGGTGATAAAGAGGCAACATGTCAAAGGTGTATTTTAGCAAGGTCTTGTAAGTCTTTGTCAGGTCAGAGTCATCTTGGAAAGTTCTTTGAGAGCAGAACATTCATGGCAGATATTTGTAAGAGATCTTACACTATTAATAAAATAAAGGAATATTGTTTGTTTGGGTTTTTCTCCCTGTACAGGGTTTCCCCAGGGTATATGTGTTGTTGATGTGCATGTTTACTTATCTACATAGTTATTGCTATTCGGTTATGATTTGGTATTGTTGAAGTGTATTAAGTTGGAATCAAAGTGTTGAAGAAAATAAAAGAATTAATCCACATAAGAAATCAAGCTCATAATTTAACACATACCAATATAAAAACCCCTAAATTCATCATCATGGATATAAGTTCTTTGCACATATTCCATGATTTTTTCTCTCTGTGTTGATTCTGTCTTGACCTATTCGTTGTTAATTCTGCAAAATTTGCAGGCAATAATATTTGTTAGACAAATTCATGCGACAGCTTCATGAAAACTCTACACAATTTTGTCATAATCCTTTCTTCTGATTTCTTGGTTGATTTTAACATCCCAATTCAAAATTTATTGGTGAATAATTGGGCTCCTATGTCCAAACATTTCCCATCAAATTCTCCTTTGCGCAATTCTGAGACTTGCGTAGTAAATTATGGTCATTTAGCATTCACCCAAATGCCCTTTCCTCTTTCTTTATTCTTTTTAAAGCTCGTGCGCACACTAGTATTCAACATGTACCAATGCACGATGTCAATATTTAACATATACACCACATATTAGTATTACGCATGCACCACATTTGTTTCTCTGTGAAACCCCAAATTTTAGTGCGCACACCCACGCACTATTGTTTTATGCGCATTTCCAGCGTCGCACCCCACAATTTCAAAATTCAGTGCACACACTTGTGCATTCTTATTTTATGTGCACCATGGCCACGTTGTAATTCCAAATTGGACCACTTACCACTCCAGTTTTTTCCTTAAGTAGACACTTGGACCATGCATACTCAGTGTTAAAACTAGAGCTTTGATACCACCTTGTAATGTACCTAGCCTCCCAATTGGGTCTCGTTACAACCTTGTAACATTCTTCATTACCAACACTTACAAAATGATCGGATACCAATATGTAACATACCCAACTTACTACTGAGGAATGTTACTCAAAAATCTAGTGTGAAGAGTCTACTCTATAACATTGGTCTACGCAGAAATACTTGAAGTAACGCGCTCAACCCCAAGATGGGTTGCACCACACAAACTTTCCTCTTCTGACACAACTTATAACAATAGAAGTAACACAATACAACTGCGTGCATAGGCATGTTGAGCACACAACATTATTGTGTGTGTATTCCACTATGAACATGTGATCACTACTACGCGCACAACCATTTTGGCGTCACACGTAAATTTAGTTCTCCTTTTGCGTGTGGACTGCTTCCCTGCGTGCACAAGCAAATCCAACCTCTTGTGCACACATAGTATTTCCTTTCACACATAGATATTCTAACCTCGTCTCGGAGACTCATGACCATTATTATAATGTTAAATTGACAAGAATAACTAATAACAATTGTCATACTTAGCATATACTACTACAAATATTGAATATCAACACCACACTTACATGTGCATGCTACATTATATATAGAATAACAACAATTACTTATATGCAACATCATACAAGAATTAAACCCATATAAAACATAGATAATTAAGCACATAGTAAATGAGACCAGCACATAAAGGACACTTATCTTTTATGAATATTCACCAACTGAGCGCATAACTCAAGCGTTCTTTCCAACCATAGACTTTGTTGCTCATAAAATTTCAACAACAGGTCACCCCTTTGTCCAGGATTAAACTCCACCAGGGAAAAATGATTCCTAACGTTAGGCTAAGGTATGATAAACAACGGTATTGCTCAGTCCAAGGTGCCCACTACTACAACTAGTATACATTCTCTCATTCCCCACATGTATGTCCCACCCCAGGAAGTGTGCCCCTTCTCTTATCAACAATTCTTCAGCTGCCCCACTTCCCTTCTAGGGCTTCAACAACAGGTCGGACAGGAAGTCTTAGAGCACTGCTACTAATGCCCAGTGCACTAGGGAACAATTCCCAGCAAAAATATCACCTAGAGAGAATGCTCACGGGCCTGACAACCCGCATCTTTGAAATCAAATCTCTCACCTGGAGAGAATGCTCACGGGCCTAAAAACCCACCTCTTCGACCACAAACCAATTTTTCCCAAGCACAGCTTTATATAATGGCAGTCAGTTCTAGATCTCCTCAAAGGAGT
This sequence comes from Picea glauca, assembly GCA_000966675.3. Taxonomy (NCBI): domain Eukaryota; kingdom Viridiplantae; phylum Streptophyta; class Pinopsida; order Pinales; family Pinaceae; genus Picea; species Picea glauca. Next base: position 695,038 of record JZKD02S1630608.1, read on the forward strand.
GTTGGTATGAATGATCAAGGAATGAGATGAATGAT
>JZKD02S1630608.1:704798-718836 GCA_000966675.3 Picea glauca
TCACCATCTATCATGCCCGAAGAAAACCAAGACAGATGGCAATATATCGTCTTAGCACTGAACAACAAGATTGAAAACCAGACTAAAATCGACAAACTCAAATACTGGGTGACATGTCACCGTCGTCCTCCTACTACGCTGCTTTGGCCTGAATGACAAACAGTTGGGCACACGTTGGACATTTGCAATTCGATGGGGCCTTGGAATAAGCGTCCAGGAGCAAATCCAAGTGTTGTCCCATGAGGCGGGCTCGGTGCTCTTGATCTGCCATTTGTCCTCTGCGTTCAAACACTAGATCCAGGTGTGCCGCGCGAAGGAGTGGTGCATGCATTATGTTTGTTCCTACCTCGCCTGAGGTACCCATTTCCGCTTCTGCACTGGCCTTGTCCTTGTCCTTGGCTGCGATGTTTGTGTGGTGCATCATTACCACACAGGTTCTCTGTGAGACCTCATCCATGTATGTCACTTCTTCGACATAGCAAGTTGGGATATCCTCATAGAGCCTGCCCCTTGTCTTGTCTCTTGCTTGAGGCTCCAGGGTAGTCGAGGTGTCTTTCGGGCATGGTATTTCCTCTATGTAGCAAGTTGGAAAGTCCTCTTCAAGCTTTCCCCTCAAGCTGCTTCCAACTTGAGTATTAGGCTCAATTGGAGGATTTTCTTCTCGCTTGATGTCTGTGGGCTGCCAATTATCCAGAGCTGGTGGGATCTGAGCTCTTTTCTCTGTTGCAGACTCAATTATTGGAGCATGGGGTGCAAGACGGGCGACCCTCGCTTTATGCCGAAGAATAGCATTTGCCAGCGAGAGTGCTCGTTCCAATGTTGCCTCCGTTGTCTATGAGCAGCATGGGTGTGCCAAGCCGACCCGCGTCAAGGCTTGCCTCGCTCCCTAGGCATAATGGAGGAGGCTTGAGAATAAGACTCACCCGGAGTTAACAGGACACAGTGAAAGACACACTAGAGCTTACAGACGGCAGGGAGTTTTAGAGCAGGATTGATCTGGCTGCGTCCAGACCTATTTGCTTTCATCTTTGTGTGGGACAGTGGCACCTGGCCTCTCTTTAACTCGGCCATACTTAATGCCTGCATTGTCGGATCTTTCGCGCGAGGGAAAAGTCTGTCATCCGGAGGTCAGCTGTAATGACCTACTCCCATCGTTAATGCAAATAGATGGGGAGCGGCCTACAACATTTAAACCTTGGCTTAATGCTATGCACGGTGACAATATTGAGCGACGTGTCACCCCATCCGAGGAATTAAAGTATATTTTTAATATATATTAATAATTTATTTTTTCTGTATATAATTATTTAACTATATAAACTCATTAATACAAAGTAAATCTCATTAATACAAAGTAAATAAATTTTGATTATGTAGTTTATATAATTCTTTAACTATAAATTTATTAATACAAAGTAAATGAATTTTGATTATATAGTTTAAGTAGCAATTGCAACTATAATTCATTGGAGGAAAGGTTGCCAAAATTAGTATTATGTAAAATTTTCATTATTATTTCAATTTGGATTATATTTATGTCTAGATTAATTTGGATCCCTCCAATAATTGTATTTTAGATTAATTTGGATCCTTCCAATAATTATATTAAGGATTTAATTTGGATCCCTTCAGTAATTATAATAAGGATTTTTTATTCTTCACTTTAATAAGGTATATGTTTAATTAACTAGATATGTTGTGAATATATTTTGTATTTCATATTATTGTGTATTGCTTTATATGTAATACATATAACATATGCTATATGTATTACATATAATTCTCCATTTCCAACTCACATTAATCTGATTCTCCATCTTCAAAATTGTGTATTGATTAACCCATATTGCACATTAATTACTAATATAAATTTAATTTCATTAGGCTTATCAGGTTGGCATAAAAGGGCTATCTAGTTGAGCATAAGACAACTATTTGGTTGGGAAACTGAAAATCCAAACCAATATGTGCACAATGATAATTGAAATGTGATTAATTCATTGATATTGAATTTAATAAAAGAGCCAAACCAATGCCTAGCACAATAACACATGTTATACATATAACATATTTGAGCGAGCAAAATCAAATTGAAAAAGAGTCCTAAAAACTGTCAAAAGGTAAAAAATACTAGTACTTAAATTATATTCAAATAATTAGGTTATAAAGGCCTTTGTGTTCCAATTGCAAGGACTGTCAGTTTCTATGTTGAATGGTCCAATATATTAAACCTGAGGAGGACTGGATTAGGTTATACCGGAGGAGTGGTCCAATTTCAGCTGAATGGTGTTCTCCGTCCTCCATTTGCCGAAGGTGTTCAGCACCCCATGTTACTCGAAAGGCCTCCGAAAATGTGGCTGGACGGGCTTGGACACCATTTCCTGAAAGAAACCCAAACAAAGCAACCACTATTCCGATGAAAACCTCTCCACAATTAGGACTTGAAATGTTCTCCCCCTTCATTATAGTCATTCCTGCAGTGAACAAACTGATGGCAGTACCACAATTAGGACTTTGTTTGTGCCACGAAGAAACTCAGGCGTGATAAAACCAGGCAGAAACTCGGGCCTGATAAGACCAGTAACCTCGGTGCGACTTAAACTAATTCATTATCCGACAGACAAACCAAACCTTGTCATAATTAAGTTTAAATGTTATTTCAAGTTTAATTAAGTTGAAAGCTAATTCATAATTAATTATGTGGATATTGTAATTTAATTTTGATAGTTCAAATTTAGGAATTTATCGGACCAAAAATGCTTTAAAATAATGCTGCGAAACCTCATCGAACAAGAAGTTGACGCGTGTACTTTAAACCTATGTTCGGCCTTGAGTTTCGTTTACTTGGAATTCACTTTTAACTTCACGGTCAAATTCTAGTTTGAGTTTCGTTTACTTGGAATTCACTTTTAACTTCATGGTCAAATTCTAGTTTGAGTTTAGTTTACCTGGAATTCACTTTTAACTTCACGGTCAAATTCTAGTGCAAGGGCGCTCTTTTAACTTCATACCTCGCAAGCAGAAGAGGAAGAGTCATTATCACGCAAAGATTGTTATGAATAGAAGTATCCACACGTTGTGAAGGGTGGGATAAGTGGCAACTAAATGAGAAGGGTAAGATAATTAGTTAATGTTTTGAGGGCAACCAAATTTAACTAATTTATTGATATTATTTTTCATTTATTTAATTATAATTGATTTTAATAACAATGCTTTAAAACAATTATAATTAATTTAATAATATATTTAATTTTTTAAATAAAATATTTATTTTCTATTATGAATTTTAAAACTATTTATGATCTTTTATAATGTTGAATTTTAAAATTTTTTATTGTGTGTATTTTTTTTAATAGTATTTAATTGGGAGATATTTTTTTTTATGTTATAATAGGTGTTGATTAAGAATCTTGTAAATTTGATAGTTTTTATTGATTTATTCCTCTCCCCTCAAAGAACTAATAGGAGAGGAGACAAGACAAATGAGTACAAAAATAGAATCTTACACACTGAATACATAGAAAAAACATAGCTAACAATTGCGAGTTGTAATCCCTCCCTTGATGTCCCAAGTTGATGTTATTTGTTGCCTTGTAAGTCCTTTTAGATTTCTTTCCCCTTGTAAGAGAAAGGGAGGGGTTTGGGTCTTTCTTCAAAATTTTGGCAAAGGATTTAGAAGATTTAGAGTGAACCCTCGTTCCTGGCTCTTGTGGTTCCTCGTCTCCTTGATTTCCTTTGTCTCCTCTTCTTCATCCTCTATTTCCTTTGCATCCTCTTCTCCCTCCTCTCCTTCTTCTACTCCTTTTTTTTGTTGGATCTAGATCCTTAGAATGGATATATGTCGATGTCAGGGTGCATTAAACCCAAGTTGGGTTCAATTGCGTCGTGTTCAAATTTCTTCCCAATGTCTTTTGGAATTTCTAAACCCTAAAGATGCCCTAGAACTTGAAATTCATTATTTCTTGTAGAGGGATAAGCTTCTCCAGGTACCATTGGTTTAGGCATCCCCGTGCATTGAACATTCCTACACCTACTTGAAACCTTCTTGAACTGAGATTCTTCTCTTGAATTTTACTTTGACGGTGGCTGCTTCTCCTGGGTTTTTGGACAACTTTTAGCAAAATGTACATAAAACATGACAAATATTGCATTTGAATCGAATCTCTTCGAAATCCAATTTCTAATGATGCCTCCACCCATCAATATTAATTCGCAAAGCCTCTAGGAGTTTCTTCTCCAAATCCACCTCCACACGTATTCTTGTGCAAGGAAACAAATTTCCTTTTGGTTCTACTCAATCAATGAATCTACCTAGTTTATTTCCAATGTCTCTAAGAGTGCAATCCTCCCAGAAAATTTGAGGATGATGAGGCAATATAATCCACATCATGACTAATGTTCTCTTAGGTTGAAGTGTATGGACCACGGGGCTAGATACATTCCCCTGAATCCTACAAGCAAGGGTCTAGAATGGAACATTAGATCCCACTCTTCTTTATTAAGAAAAAGAAAGACAAAATAACCATGACTAGAAGCAAATTATGATACTTGTCCTTTAATTTTGGGAGACAATTGCTCTCCCATCCAAGTTTCCACATCTTTTGGGCTAGGCCAAAGACATATAAGCTTTCTCGTCAAAGCTCAGTCAAACGAAATGAGGGCTTTCCTTCTTGGTTTTGAAGATGGGAGGTCCAACTGAAGAATGGCTTCCAATCATTTTACAAATCTTCTTTGATGAGGCTACGATTTTTTGTGAGGGTTCAAAGATTGGACCAAAGAACTTAAAGCCTTTGAATTGTCTTCGATGGTGAACAAACTACTAAGGAAAACCCATGCCCTAGGAGAACTCAACTCTTTGCTACATTCTGAGTGGCGGCAATGCCCCAAACCCCTAGACACAAGTTCAAGTGGTTTATGTATTCATTCAATCGGTGGATCTTCTAGCCTTCTACTCGGATTGGGCAACAGACAATGGATCTGTTAAATCCCACAATGTCTACACAAATCAATTTGAGGGAGCCATCTTCCCAAAGTTTCCATCGTGTTTTACAATGTTGTATAATGGAAGTATTTTGTAAAGCTATTGACAAACTATTTCTCATGGTTATTTAGACATTGTGGTTGTAGTAATATACAAGTGATTTGATTAAGATATAAGAGTGTCTTTTTTTTGTCTTTTTCTTTTTCTTTTTCCATGTTACACTGCCTGGGGAAAACCCCCAAGCACTTCCCCTCATTTCGAGGATGGTACCCAGGGTAAACCCTAGAATATTCAAGGTACAAGGTTGATCAACAACAAGGCTCAAAGCCATTACAACAATATACTCATTAATGCCTCAACATGTAGTAGGTGCTTCCCCTCATTTCGAGGATGGTATCCAGGGTAAACCCTAGAATCCTCATGGCACAAGGCCAATCAACAACAAGGCTCAAATTCATTACAACAATATACTCATTAAGAGCTCAACATGCCACTAGCGAGAATTGAACCTAGGTGGGAAGGATAACAATCATTCCTCCCAACCACTGAAGCTAAACCCAATTGACATAAGATCATCTTTCTATCCAAATCTATTATTTAATTTAGAGATTATCTTAAGAGGTACTTGAGTATGACCAACCCATCCTAATTATGTTATTGATGTGTTATTTTTTTTTAATCATATTCTTCGTATAATAGCATCATAATTTTATTATGAGCACAACAGAGAAAGTTATAATAGAAAATGTGTGTGTACACACAGAATGAGTTTCTTATATGCATTTATGCTAATGGGTTTATTCACTGTGAACTCATAATATGTAGGCTTATCTCTTCATGGACACTTTGAGAGGTGCCAATTAATATAAACCCAAAATGTTTAGAGGAAAGAAAAAGTATAAGAAGTGAGTGACAAATTGTTTAGAGGAAATGATAAGCATATGTTTAAAAAATTTAAAAACATTTCCTAGATGGGGTGATACACGTGTTGATGATTGCAACGTCATGTGACATTCTCCAGGTCGCTCTCCTCTAGACTGAGTTGAGTCGATCTATGAGAGGGCCCATGATATGGGTGTGTTGTTCTCCTCTAGAATGAGTTGAGACGATGTGTGCCCATTTGTTGGGTGTGCGTCAGACTCTAGACAGATTTGTGATGACATGTGGTCTCTTGTCTACTCCTATGGAATGAGTTGAGATGACTTGAGATGGTCTCTTGCCTTGTACTCCTCGGTATTGAGTTGAGTCGGCTTGAGATGGTATCATGCCTTGTACTCCTATGGACTTAGTTGAGTCGGCTTGAGATGGCTCTCCAGATGGTACTCCCGTGGACTCAGTTGAGTGATCTGTTGAGAGTGACGTCCCTGTGGATGAGCATAGGTGGACGTGTCCCTAGTGGTTGAGCACTAGAGGATGTGAGAGATCCCTTGCTATATTGTCAGAGAGTGAGACTTTGGTAAAACCCTAAATTATGTTGTAAAGGCTACAAGTCATCCCCACCATGAAAAGATAATTAATATTGTGTAATTATTAATTATATTATTAAGTTGTACAGGTCGGCCCTATTGTGGAAATAGAAACATCATTTGATGTGATAGGTTTTGTATAAATAAGAGTGGATCCCCATTATGGATCACACACACTCACTTGTCATCTCATAATTTCAGAAGTTGTGGTCTAAAATTATGAGGACTGCAATTCTCACTTCTCTAGGAGCTAGATTTCTCAGTCATAGCAGCACCCTTTTGTGTGCTAGGTTTGGTAGTGGATGGTGGATCTTCTCTTGACAGTATAGAAAAGGATTGTTGGGTTTTTCCCTTGGTTGAGAAGGGTTTTCCCATGATACTTCTTGTGTTCTTGTGCATGGTTATTCTTGTTGTGATCTTGGTTTACTATAGTTATTATTATGTTGTTGCAATGGTTATGGTTGTAGCTTATGCTAAATAGAAATAAAATAAAATGCATGAGATTAATCATCTAAAAATTAAACAACTCGTCGGTACTAGGAACACCCACATGGAAGGTCTAATGATCGACGAGATGACAACCAAAGGAATGACAACTAGCAAATTGCTAGCGCATACAAAGAATTGTGGGAGTTGACGCGACTCAAAGCCAAATGGGTTTGTACTAGCTCGTTCCATGCACAATATTGATGCTAACAATTAACACAAGAGGTGGTCTACCTGGTGGGGCTACAAGGACATTAGTGTTGTGGAAGGAGAAGTCTCAGGAAGAAAGAATCGAGAGTATAGAGAGAAATAATGTAGAGGATTGGAAAGGTGGCCTAATGCATGTTCAACTATATTCTAAAAAATCAAATCTTATTGTATGTTGGTCCATTTCGTATGTAATAGTCTCATCAATATTTCCAGAGATCTTATCAGATGATGTTGATATATGTTTCATGAATAAGTCGAGTATCACATAAAGTATAACTGAAAGCATATAGTGTGTCTAAAAGGAATTTCAGACCAAATTGTTTTTGCCAAACATTTATAACATTCACCGTTAAAAATTCATTAATAAAACATAAGTCGACTAGTAAAAGTAAATTTTAACTTTCATTACAAAATAATACTTGATAATGGAAGTCCACGTCTGAGTCCATAACCATTGGTTTTCAAACCCATGATCTTGTTCTACTAGTAACCCTTTGGGAAGGCAAAGGGAATAACCTCTCATCTCCACCTCTTTCAATTAAACTAATGAAGAACTCATTACTAGAGGAAATGAGATAGGTATCCTCGCTTCCTTCTCAGATATTTTTTTTATGTTGTGGAATGAAAAACTGAGACAACCATGGAATGATGAAAATCTATCAAGCCAAATGAACTTTGTTTTAAATTCACCTATGACCATGAAGGGCACATGTCCTATGATAAGTATTGGATCAGTTTGACAAGTATTGAATCACTCTGGAAGTGGCATTGATACACCCTACAAGGCTGAAATGAGTGAATGTTAAAATTGAAATAATTGCCTCGATGAGTGTATCCATTCCCTTATAGCCCATTGATGTTCAACCAATGAATTGAATGAAAAATTGATGGTGAACCCTATTCAAACTCTAAACAAGAATGCTCTATGTTCATGTCAAGAGGTCATAGTGGGTAACCTTTGGGTGTAAAATCATGCATCCAATCTTTGAACCAAAAACAAAAAGAAGAAATCAAAATACACATATAAAAAATCAAGATCCAATCTATGTTCATGAAAAATTGATGGTGAACCCTAGTCAAACTCTAAACAAGAATGCTCTATGTTCATGTCAAGAGGTCATAGTGGGTAACCTTTGGGTGTAAAATCATGCATCCAATCTTTGAACCAAAAACAAAAAGAAGAAATCAAGATACACATATATAAAATAAACTTACTAGGGGTGGATCAAATCATTTCAAAATAAATTTGATTTTGGTAGTGTTTTGAAGTGCAAGCATGTGTTGTTGATAGATTTTGGTGTGGAACTATTTAGTTTTTCATTTAGATCATTTTAAAACTAAATGAGTGCATTGTATTTAACACATTTATCTTTAACAACGAATAAGTGCATTTATCCTTTCATGCATTTCAATGTTTATAACTTGAAAAAGGTAAATTCTAAGCTACATGCAGTGCACGAATGTTTTGGAGATAGGATGCATTGTTTTTGTAGTGATATAACAAACATTTTAACACTACTAAATCTTTCACCAATTGCAATCTATTAACTTCATCCATGCTTTGGAATTTCAGGCAAACATTTACTGTGTTTTTGCAAATGAAGGAAGAAACTTGTTTAATTCATTTAATCATTCCTATAATATAGATCAAAATCAAATCTAAATAGTAATCTCCACAAGTTAAAGAAAAAATACAACAAAAATGATCAATGTCAAAATTAATAGCTTATATATATCATCTAGACATTGCCTTCAATGCATAATAAAAGAAAGTAAAGAGTAAGTTGTACAAAAGTAGCAAGAATTTCCTCTTGTTTATTGTGCCCATTGTAAATAGTCTATCCACTGTACTTCATATTGCCTCCAACGTATAATAAAAGAAGTAAAGAGTAAGCTACAACTAATAAGGATTTCCAACCATAAAGAGTTAAATACCCCAAACGAGACCATTTTACTCTTTTATCAACAAGATTATGTGTGAAACTAGAAGTTAGATAAACTTATATTAAAATGAGCAACATTAGGTTATGGGGCTCAGTGAATTTCGAAAGTCATATTGAGGGAAATAATTGTTCCTGAAACGTTTAATCAGGCAGGATAGTAGTCCTTTTTTAACACTTTGGTTCAATATAAAAACTGAAACTTGTGGTACACCATATTTAGAAATCAATGTTGGGAAATCAACATATTCAAGGCCATGAGACACCTAACCAAGCATGAGCTAAAGGTGGATTGTGGTATGGGTTAGGGTTGATGCAGCGAAATTAACAACCCCATGGCTATAGAAAACCAAGACTTATTTCAGAAAATTTATCCAATCAAATCATCCCCTAGTTAGCTTGTTTGCCTAGGTTAGTAAAAGGCTAGGGCAGATTTTTAGGCCTAGTCTAGGGTTAGTTTAGGAGATAATTAGGGTTAATAGGATAGGGTTAGAGCAGACCTAATGGTTGTAGGTTATTTTTACTACAGTAGAAATAAATTGTGGTTGAAATGGGATGCCTCAATGAGGCAAGGGAGCCAAAGGCTCAAAGAAAACTTTCCCAAAGAGGTAATATTAAAACTTGATAATTTCACGTTTACCAAGGCACCGATTTATTTCTCCAATGCAACAAGTAAATGACTAGTGCCTTAAACAATGGTTTAATGGAGTCAAGAAAATAAAGAGTTAGAGATACTACCTCCTTGGGGGTGTAAATCCTTTTACTCCCCATGACAAGTATCTCTAGCTAGAGTTTAAGCTAGAGGGTGTATGCCCTTATAATTCTCTTAGCAAACCCTTGTTAAACCAATATCATATAAGAATAAAATGATGGAGACTATGGTGGGGGTGTATTCCCTTATAATTCCCACCTAGCTCTAGCAAATTAACCTTGACTTGAGAAACAAAAGATAGCACAATGTAGAAAAAGCTTACCAAATCAAGGGAAAAGCTAAAACAAACCACCATAAAAGCTAGATAAAAGCCTTCCAAGGCTAGCACATCACTTCCATCAACCAATAATCCAAAAAATATCCATAAACAAGAGCACAAGAAAGAGAACTAACCAAAGAGAGAAAATTTCAGTCCAAGTACTTCTCCAAGATGGGAGAGTTATGTTAAAATGAGATCTTATTATCTCTTATTTATACAAAATGTCACTAAATTTGTTTGTCCGCATAATTTAGGGTAAAACAAAAGACTAGGGGTCAACAACCGTAATATTTCCCCCTTTTACAAAGTAATATTAAACAATTCACTTTAATTTCACTTTTTGCACAAAGAAAACCCTAATTTAGAAAGACGACGCCCCTTTAGGGGACGCTTTGGCACTAGGAAAAAGTCATTGGTGATGGAGAAGTGTAGAAAGGATTCCCAAATCCGCGTGTCAAGAATATAAGTCACTCCCTTCATGGTCAAAGCCTTAAACTCCTCAAAACGTCCTTGTGCCAATGCATATCAACCTCACCACCAAACCCTAGCCCCATAGATGACATAATGCTCCTAAAGATGATGTTTTGCCTCTCCTAGGAAAAATGTTTGGCAAGTAGGGGCTAGGTTATGTCATGCAAGTCATCTTCTATGCCTCCAAATTCTCATCTCTCTCATCCGGCATGCGAGCCCTTGGAATCCACTTGTGGGCTTCAAGCCCCATGGAAGCCCAAGCTAGGTGTGTTCCTCCAAAATTGTCCACCAACTAGGTCCTACAAAGACAAGTAAGCACGCCCTCCAAGGATATCAAGTCATAACATCATGATAAGTAAATCAAATCAATAAATGAGCCACCAAAGCATGTGCATCAAAGATTACCATGTCAAACAATTAAGTGCTCAAAGATATTATGTGACTTGTCAAGCTTGAATATGGGAGGGTGGACGATGTGTCCTATTGGGTAGATATTTCCCTAGGTCAAGGAGAGTTTCCAAGAGATCCCTCTTTAGTCCATTTAAAGTGGGTGAAGTGGTCAAGGTTCAAGACTCAATGGGCATGGGGTTCATGACATATAAGGGGTTGTAGTGTGTCATTCATGGGTGCCTTTGTAGAGGGTGTGTGGTACCTTCATTTGCAATGCACTTTTTCCAAGCCTGTCATTTTTCCATTCTTTGTTTATTTCATAATTTGAGGACAATTTCAAGTCCATTGCCCTAGCACAATGTCTAGATAATGACAATGTCACCCACAAATACCTAGAGGGAATGAGAAGGTTGGCTCGTGATGAGACCCCCTTTCTCTCATCCATGCAACTAAGAGACATTACCCTGGCTTGGTGACCATATCATGGTAAATGTCATACCACTAGATATCCATGAACATTATAGGATGGCTCGTGATGATACCTCATATCCTCCAACTAACCTTTTTAAGAATTCATAATCGTATTTCTTTTGGGTCCCTCTTTTCTCAAAGATAAGTGTTTCATTGCTTTCTTGGGTGATCCCTGGGTGAAGCATCTAGAAGGTTTATAAATAGGATTTTATCTTTTACCCAACAAAAATCCCTCTGGGCCTTCATCCCCTTCTTCCCATAGAATGAGGGACAACTCCTTCTTGGGTCAATACACCCTAAAATCCCAAGAGGTAAGGAAAATGGGGGGAAGAAGTAATGGAAAGTGGTAAGTATGGTCAGGAACGGTACGATGGATCTTCAAGGGAGTTTCCAGTAGCAAACCCATCCCCAAGGAAGACCACTTACTAGGGAACAATGTCAACCACCAAGGTGAATTAGGGAAAAAGGCATAATGTCCAAGCATATATCATTAAATCTAAAGCAGTCTAAGATACAACATACTCAAATGCCTCAAATATTAAAATGACACTCACCATAATGCCTGACTTGTACCTCATGGATCAGTGCCCATTGCCTCTCAGAAGCTAGTTGGTGTGGTGGATGCCATCTGAAAATATACGACCTGTGTGGTGGTGAGAAGGGTCTCCATCTGTGCAAAATGATATTGTTGGTCATGTAGTCTCTCAACAGTCCATATATGCAACCTGAGGGCCTAGAGGCATAATATCCTTAGTTGTCCACAAAATGGGGATAACAATGTGCACCATGGCTATGTTGTAATTCCAAATTCGACCATTTACCACTCCACATTTTTCCTTAAGTAGACACTCGGCTCATGCAAGATTAGTGTTGAAAATGGATCTCTAATACCACCTTTTAATGTACCCAACCTTCCAACTAGGTCTCGTTACCACTTTGTAACATTCCTCATTACCAACACTTACAAAATGCTCTGATACCAATCTGTAACATACCCAACTTACTATTGAGCAATGATACTCCAAAATCTAGAGCACAGATTATACTCTATAACATTGGTTTGAACATAAATACTTGAAGTAACACACTTGACCCCAAGTTGGGTTGCGCTACACAAACGTTCGTCCTTTGACACAACTTATAACAACAGAAGTAACACAATACAACTACGTGCACAAGAATGTTGAGCACACAACATTACTATGTGTGTATTCCACTTTAAACAAGTGATCACTATTGCGTGCACAACCATTATGGCATCACACACAAATTCTATTCTCCTTGTGTGCGTAGACTGCTTCCCTGCGTGCACAAGTGAATGCAGCCTCTTGTGCGCACATCGTATTTCATTGCACGCACATCCATTCTAACCTTGCCTCGAAGACTCATGACCATTATTATAAGGCTAACTTAACAAGAATAACTAAGAACAGCTGGAATAATCAACATGTACTACTACAAATATTGAATATCAACACCACACTTACATGTGCATGCAACATTATATAGAATAACAACAATTGCTTATATGCAACATCATACAATAATTAAACCCATTTCAAACATAGATAATTAAGCACATATTAAATGAGACAAGCACATAAAGGACACTTATCTTTTATGAAAAGTCGCCAACTGTGCACAGAACTCAGACGTTCCTCCCAACCATAGACTCTGTTGCTCATAAAATTTCAGCAACAAGTCACCCCTGAGTTGGGGCTTAAACTCCACTAGGGAAAAAGGATTCCTAATGCTAGGCTAAGGTCTGAGAAAAAGTGGTATTTCTCTATCCAAGGTGCCCACTACTGCAACTAGTCTACAGTCTCTCATTCCCCACATGCATGTCCCACCCCAAGAAGTATGCCCCTTCTCTGCTCAAGAGTCCTTCATCTTCCCCACTTGCAAGGTGCCAACTGCTGCAACTAGTCTATAGTCTCTCATTCCCCACATGCATGTCCCACCCCAGGAAGTATGCCCCTTCTCTTCTCAAGAGTCATTCATCTTCCCCACTTCCCTTCCGGGGCTTCAACAACATGAGGGAAAGGAAGTCTTAGAGAACTACAACTAATGCCTAGTGCACCAAGGAACAATTCCTAGCAAAACTCTCACTTTGAGAGAATTCTCGCGGGCTTGAAAAATTGCCTCTTTGATATCAAATCTCTCACTTGGAGAGAATGCTCACGAGCCTGACAACCCACCTCTTCGACCACAAATTGATTTTTCCCAAGCACAAAGTTATAAAATGGCAATAAGTTCTAGATCTGCTCGGAGGAATGTCGATCTGAATGATCAAGGAATGAGATGAATGATTCTCCCCCCCCCCCTCGAAATACACTAAGGTCGGCAATATATATTGCATGCCTTAAACTAGACAATTGTTACCTTCAGAATTAGCTTTAGCCACACAATGACTCATTCCCATCCCTCAATAACTTAGTATAAATAATTATCCATAAATTACACTTTTAAAAAATATTGATAAAATGTTCCCTTAGACTTAAGCCCCCTTGGCTTAGCCCCCACTTTTCCCTTTTTCGGTGGAGTTTACCCTCCCGTCTCTTTTCGTCTGATGGATATGCGCATAGCGATGTGATATTATTAATAACTTGAGTGTGATTGCATTTTACAAGGATAGGCACACTGACCTATTTG
>JZKD02S1630609.1:0-17551 GCA_000966675.3 Picea glauca
ATCTCACAGACGTGAGTGAAAGATTGGCCCAGATGATTCATTCTATTTTTAACAATATTTTTCTGTGCAGGTTGGCATCAGATGATTTTTATGGAGACTACCTGTCTCCAGACAATAGAGATATACTATTGTGGTGGATTTGTTCCACTGTTTGTGACTATGTGTCACGGTTTGAGTATTTGCGTACTACCATGGATAAACACAGGTGTGTTCTATCAATTGATATTGTACCCGTTGTCATAGGAGATTATCCAGTTGGATAATAATGATGATGCTCGTGATACTACCAATTGAATGGTCTGTTTGTGCTCAAGACCATACCTCCCTAGCTAGGAGGGAGTGTTAATATTATGGTAGCTTCGGGAAGTATGAACCTCTATTGTGACCTATGAAGATATTAGAATATTCCAGAAGGAAGCAAAGAAGTAAAAGAAACCCTAGACGAGATGTCGACTGCAGAAATATATTTAATATGAATTAATTAGTACCCAGAAGGAGAAGTCATCCCCAGTAAGTTTGCCAGAACCACTATAAATACATGGCATCAGTTCTCATTATACACATTCTCAGAATTGCAGAGAGCAATTTCTGTGCACTACAGTTGATAGTTTTGTGCGCAAGTTTCTGGGGAAGGTGTTGCGCCAGTTTCTGGGTGGGACTATTTGATCAGCTTTGGTTTCTATTCTTGCTTGGTGCATTAGCCTTGCTTGGCTATTGATTGCTACCAATATTCTTCTCTGTCAAGGTCAAGGTGCTCGGAGGGTGACTTTGGCCTATGGTTGGGTGACAAGGGTATTGTCAATGGTAAAACGAGCACAATCTCTCATATTCTAACAAAACCCCCCAATCGTCCTCTGGCATCCACTGCAGCAAATGACCAACCCGAGAGTAAAGTTTCCAAAGATTTTGTCACTGAGACACTATCCCCTAAAGTTTCTTGTAGAGGTATGACCTCTGGAGAGGTTTGTTCAATCAACATTCGTAAAGACAATTTTTTTTCGGGTTCGCCAACCCATGACAGTTGAAGGAGAGGATCCTCATGGGGAAACACCTTCTAGGGGTGGATTTTCTCTAAGCGCCCATTCGATAAAGGAATGTCTACCAGTTGCCAGATCTATTCTAGCCCTGTCTTGTGCAAGGTTTAGGTGTGATTTCCAGCCCTTTCCCACCGAGGCAGTATGGGGGAGAGGCCCCAAACCTTCCCCCTCTATCAGCTGTGAACCGATTTCCAAGGGGTACTCCTTGACCATCGAATGATTCCTAAGGTGATAGCGAACTTTGGATTCTTTCGAAGATGAGTCAGTTGAGGTGGAAGGAGTGGCTAGAGCTGTCATGAGGGGGGGGGGAGGAGAGAAACGACCGATGTAAGAGTCGAGGAAAGATTCGTGGAGGGAGTTGTAGGCAGAGCTTGTAGTACAGAGATGGGGGGTTTATTTAATAGAGGGATTTCCAAGGGTGGTTCCGGTTCTTCCTCCCTCCCCAAGTGTGTGGAGAATGAGATAAGTGATGGAGTGATGACCAATAAAGAGGAGAATAAGAAGAAGAAAAGGGAGGGCAAATTGATATGAGAGCACCTCTTATTCAGGATGGGAGGGGGGACCCCTTTGTTTACTTCCAGAGAAAAACAATCCAATGATGTAAAAGGAAAGGAAGTGCAAGAAGTAACAACCAAAGGTGACATACCCAATTCGGTGCGTTCCCGAAGAGTGGGATCCTTTGCAGTAGGTGTAGTGGCCAAATCAGCTGCCTCTGATATAATAGTTCCAGTTTCCAGCAAAATCCTACGATCCGGGCTCGGATCTTTTGTGGCCAGTTCCTTTGTACACCGCACCCCCAATTCCTTCTTCCCTTTTGTTTCCCGCGAAGGTTCTAATTTTTTCCTTGGAGGGGAGTGGGGTGAGCTCAAGCCTTTGGCTTTTCGATCGATGCCTTTGAAGGGTAGGGGACAACAAGAAACCCCATGACCATAAATGTGTAATCTATGACATCTGAAGGGAATTCCTTCATAATCCAACGTTTGGACAAAAGTCTCGGCCGCTGAGTCGATTGTAATCTCTTGTAGTAATCCCTTTTTTAGATCAAATTTGACCAATATGCGGGCCACTGTCATGAGTCATGTTTCTTCAAAGGATATATCGGCTTCTAAAAAGCTTCCCAATAGATTACCTATAGCCGCAAATCTGTGAGTGTTCCAGTACTGCATTGGAAATCTCGAGAGCCAAACCCAGATCGGTTCTTTTTCGATATGTTCTTTCTTGGCGTCAAAGGAAGGGGACCAACGTTTGAGAATAGTAGGGGTGTCGAAAAAACTCCAAACCTTTTTTAAAACCCATTCCACCTCCTCCGAAGTTGAGAAGATGAAAGCGAACCATCCTCTTGTAAGAAGCCGTATGTGTAGCATATTTGAAAGTTCTAGTAGCTAGGTTTTGGTTACCCAGCCTTTGAGGAAGGCCAGTCCAAAATTATTCCCTCTGACCCTGCCCAGCACCGCTCTTTCAGAGTATTCCAAAACCCTATTCATTGCAATGTCCTCTCCAAATTCCAGTAGTTCTGTACCTGCCCTATCTTGAGCACACCGAGAAGATTTCGTGTGTTGCCCTTCCTTGTTTTTTGGTTCTTTGGAAGTTCACTCTCCCCTAAGAGGAAATTTGTTGGGAGGGAGTCCCTTCTTTTCGGATGAGTAATCTGTAGAAAGTGTTGTATCTTCCCCACAAGTGTATTTCCCCACTCCCCTGACCAGCGCTGGAATGGCTTCCTCTGGTTCTGCATCCACCAGGATATCTGAGGGAGAAAATCTTGGAGGTGAGGGTAACCCCTTTGTTAACAATATCGATCTCTCTGAAGCCGTTACAACTGTCAGTTCCGAGAATGGGTAGCTTAGTCCTGTGGAAATTTTGCCTGAACCAAACCCCAAACTTCCTTCAAAGATCCCAACCGTCGCTGGGTAGGTATCGTGTTCACTCCCCCAACCTTCAGAGTAAATTTGACTGTCCGTGAAAGGTAGAATTCTCGCCAAGGGGGATGTTGAGCCTGACCAAGATGCCAATGAGCTTCCCTGACCTCCATCCTCCTCAACTCGAGTTACCCACTGATCCCTGACCGATTTCCCTGGGTAAGGTGACCCTGCAAGGTTCCCTGTCCCACTTGTCTGTGGTCAATCTCCCAAAATTTCTCCACCAACCAGGGTCACTACGCCAGTCAACGTCTGTCTCTCTGCCCCAATTAAGATGGGTTTTCCCACCTCCGGAGGCGGCTCCATTCCTGGAATCAGTCCAGAAAAAACACAAAAGAATTGTATTTATGTGGGCCCCGTCAGCTCGCCCAAGTACCTAGGCCCTTCCAACAAACTTCCCTAGTAGAGAGCAACCTAAACTAAGCCTTCGAAGGGCTTTAACTACCTCATATGCCATTGAAATCCATCGCTAGGGTTTCCATCCGCCATCCCACTGTCCCAATAATACTCGACTCAAGTTTTTCTAATCCTTTAAAACCCCAAATCAAGAATTGAAGGTTCTTGAGTTTTTGGTTTAATTCTTGGACTAAAATATCTATTCATAGCTAAGATCTATTCGCCTTATAGGTAATCTCCTTCTGATTATAGATCATTTAAAATCTCTGATATACTCTTATAAATGATATAGGATTCCGTTAACATTATAGGTTAATACTAATTTATCACATATATAGGGCTATGCCAACTCCCACCCCTATCACATCGTGACTCCCATGCTTTTCCCGGTAAAACCAACCAGCAATTCTCGCGTGATCAGAGGGGCAAGCAAAAACTAGTCTTTCAATTTTGGGAGCAAAAAATACAGGGAAACGATCAAATAAAAGTCCCTATGGAACCAAACAATCAATTTGGTGGCCGGGTCAACCTACTTCTCATGCACAACAACATGGTGAGATCTATATAATATGTTCCATTAGCACTGTAGGTTAATACGGTCGCTACCTCCATTAGGTACTTCATGCTTTTCTTCTAAACAGTAAATATGCAGTTGCATTAATTAACTGAATGACCTAACTCTCTTCTATAAGGATAAATTCTCAACTATTTGGCTCTTGGACTTGCAAACTACCTCTGTATCGTTCCATAGTTAAATCTGAATCACCATGTTTTTTTACTCATCTTCAATTGTTTAAACACTCGCCTAAAGGTTACCGTTTTTCGACTGTGTCGATCAATATCCATGATTTATCTGAAGGTTGAACCAATGAATCTACACAAAGATCCATCCTCTTATTGTTTTTCTTAACTTATATCAACCCGGATAACTATTTTTGTGAACAACTACAACATTTTTCCAATTACTAAATTGATGGTCCCATTTTCTTTTAATTATATGCGTCGACTCCATCCTCTGTATTTTCCTCTTTCCCTTGATCTATATTCAATGACCTGTGAGATTTTACCCTCTATATTTTTGTCCATGCTTGTTCTACTTGATCTCCCTCTCAACTATTGGACTAAAAAAAACCCCGCGTCCCATCATAGAGTTGGGATTAGTATGGGTCTGTGAATTAAATTTTGATCTGCTTCCCTTTTCTCTATTAATTTCCACTCATGACCTTGCAAACTGTCATATCATGTATGATATTCCTTGGGTTCCAACACTATTCTTTTCTCCTTGCTGGAATTGCTTCTCACAGATTCAACTCAATGAAGTCAATGTTATGTGAAGAGAAAAGGTATTATAGTCCTTTTAGTAGTAGAAACTAAAAGTTTGGGGGTGGATTAGGTTTTATTAGGTTTTTTCTTTTATTCCTTACACTTTTTCGAGTTTTTAGTGAACCCTGCACAGCACCCCCTAAGGGCATTCCCCTCCCATATAGCATGCACACCCCAATTGAGTGGAAACGCCCTCCAAATCATGGGGGGCGTTTTGTGACATTCCAAATGTGTGACATATTGATTTTGACAAGACCGAGACATGGATGTCCCAATTTCAAGGAATACCCATGCAATATACATGTGTGTGTAATAATACTAGAAAACACACACACACAATGATTCATAAAGGGAGAAGAGTCAACATTATCTCTACATAGATTATCATGTGCTCAACAAAATCATTATCAATAACTATTGTCTCATTTATGCATTAAAGACCACCTAAACTATTTTAGGTGAGAAAAATGGGATTTATGTTCAAGGCCAAATATGGGATTTATGTTTAGTTGGTAAATCATTTTAATTCAACCAATACCCATGCTACCTTCATGCACCTCATGAATGATGTATTGTGACCCTATATAGTTCAATTCGTTTAGGTGTACCTCAATGATGTGTTGATATACAACAAAGTTTGGGATGAACACTTAAAGCATATTGCACAAATCCTCCAAACATTTCACTAACATAAACTATATTCCAACATGGAGAAAGTCATGATCTTTGGCATGAAGCACATGATAAGATATATGTTATTTGTGATAGGATTTCCCCAATTGACATCTATGAGTTGCAAATATTTCTTATCTTGGCATTCATTTTTAAAGTACTTTCATTTTGGGTATCACATGTTGCACACCCCTCAACAACACACTATATATGCGACAATGCAAATAAATCACTTTCCAAATGGTATCAAGCATAATAAAAAACATTGATGAAACTAAAGCATTGATTATGCTCTATGCCAACCTTCTTCTTGTGGTCTATGCCTTTGACTATGTCATGGGAGAAATTTTTGTTCAACATGATATTCTAGTTGCATATAATTTAAAAATCTTAAACAACGGCCTCCACAACTACTCAAACTGGCCCCCCATATTAGGAGTTTAGGAGGTCCCCGATGAACTAAACGAATTGTTTTGGTTAAGAATGTGACTCATTGTCAAATGAGTAAATTGAAGAGAAGAAGGAAAAGTACCCAACCAAACCAATAAATAGGTGTGTTTGTCTCTAAAGACGTGATTCCTTCCTTTAGGTTCAATGGTGCATGCCCGATAACAAAATAACTACCTAAAGAAATAACTCAACCCTATTAATTGATTGGATGGAACTCAACCCCTAACGGATGGATGGTTAAGGAATGTTGGAAGCATGACAAATAAAAAAGAAAGGCTATTTTGGGAAGGAATGCATGCACGAGGAAAGCGATAGCTGGAAGGAAGAGAAGCACGCGTGCATGCATGGAAGACCTAATGACGTTAGGGTTAGGGTTTTTGTAATACATTGTAATGGTTGATGAGATAGAAATGTATATATAGAGATGCTTAGGGATTCTTTAGAGGGATTGGAGGGAGCAAAGATAGAGATACCTTTTAGGGAGTTTTGGAGAAACACTATTGTAATCCGATACCTTTTTGTAAGCTATTGAGTTGTAGAGGAGTCAAGAGGGTAGATCTTGAGGGTTAGATCGCAGGCTGAGGAGCCTGGTACGATCTAGTCCGCCTCATAATAGATTCCGACCCGACTGAGGATGAGTTGTAAAGAGCACGACGCTGTAGTTTTGGAACTGCCATAATAGAAGAACTTAAGAGCCAGATCTTTGTGGACGTAGCCCAGGAGGGGGTGAACCATGGTAAAACCTGTGTTATGTGATTGAATACTTGTGTCTCTTTTACTGTTTATGAGTAGATGTTAGCATGATGAACGAATGAGCTAATGAGTTGATTATACTACATGCATAATTGGGAATGCCAGTATATTTATTTAATAAGTTAAATAGAACTCTCAACGCACACTTCTCAGATCCCCATTCAATCCTGGAATGCAAACACCTAAGTATTGCAGTCACCCATTAAGACTCTCTTGGGTGAGACTGCGCAGTGCACTCTATGCGTTGCGTTTCCTTTTGGTTTACCAGGAGGGACGATAGTTTTAGAGACTTTGTTGGAACTCTAGTAGACTTGAACCTGGGTCAATCATGTTAAAGGTATAAACTCAAAGATATTAAACCAACAAATGGTTCCATTGTCGGTTGGAAAAGTATAGTATTGAGTAGATGGGATATGTTGAAAATTTGTTAAACGAAATGTAAGATCTGCGGAAGGCAGTTCAAAAGAATAGCGAATCAGATGACAAGAAAGGTGAGAAGAATGCACCACTAGAAGGGGATGTTAAGACCATGGAATCCCACAAAATAAGAGATCGAAAGCTGGATGAAGACAAAGGAGCTAGAGTTTGCGCATAAAGATAACATAAACCCTAGAGTAACACCGCACAAATATCTTGAGAAGTATGTGTTTACTGATCTGCATGAAGTATTTTTCTGTGATTTTCCACACTTGTTGTAGGAGTGGATATTGAGGTTGAAGGACAACCATGCAACAAAATGGATCCGACAATTAGAGTGGACCTCAGTTCATATTGAGCAGTTACAACAGGTGAATACAAAATTCACCTGTGCAGTAGATTTTTGGCTCAACAGTATTGTAGCAGGATTTATAATAGAATTTGTAGTAGGTATCGCGAAGTCGTACAACGCAACAGAGAAAGAGTTTATATGAGGGCCTCGAGGAAGGTATATTAGATCATTGTATACTTCTATTAATATATTACTCTATAAAAAGGGTGTAATGACGATGGAGTCAGATAGATAAACTTTCATGTGTGCATGGGGGAAGGGGGGAAGCACTGACAAAAAAAGGAGAAATGGATAAAGGAAAGAAGGAGGAAGCCTTGGAACCAATCATGATGGATGACGACCAGATCAAGCGGATCATGGAGACAGCTGGAAAGATGCGCAGTGGAGTACCCTACCAATACAAGGTGAACACAAAGAAGAGATCCGTAGCCGCGAGGGAAGGCTTGGAAAGTGATGAAGAGGAGGTAGAGGATCTCTGGGCTGTGGAGCAGATTGAGTAAATACTGCACTCAACATATGAGAGGAAGATGAGAGGTCCAAGAGCCAGAATAGAAGACAACAATCCTATCCATATTAATGTCAATGTGGGATCCATGAACCCATGTACGACTTATACACCCAAAAGAACACCACCAATTAGACAACCGAATTTTGGAAGAAGGAAGACAACAATAAGTACATCTACACAAGGAACAACAACTGGGGGAGCTAGTTCAAGAAGAATTAGCCAAGTATCTACACTGCACGGAGGTAGTAGTTCAACATTTAGGATGGCAGGACACGATTCCACCATCAGGTTACCAGAATTCAAAGGAGAAGCGTCGAAGGACCCGGAAAAACACCTGTTTATCTGTGAGAAGATCTGGGAAACAAAATAGATCACAGATGAGGACACTAAACTTGTGCAACTATTGATTACACTAAAGTATCACGCACTAGATTTGTATACGAGTTTAGCTACAAATAATACACCAGGGACAACTAGAACAATTGTGAATATCAAGAAATTGCTGATAAATGAGTTTCAGAAGCCAAGTTCAAAGGATCAGTACATGAACGAGATGATAGAAATTGGACAAAAACCAGGAGAATCCATATGGGAGATTGACCAGAGATTCAAGCGACTGAAAGGAAAGTTGAAATACCTCATGACAGATATGCAACACATGCACTTGTTCGTCAATTCACTATTACCACACTTAAAATATCCACTGCGACAACAAAAGTTTCAGACACAGGAAGAGGCTCTGCAGGCAACCCTGCAACTGGAGGAAAACCAATATCAGAAGACAGATCCAACCATCGAAGAGCTGAAGGAGGATTTGAAGAACTTAACGTTCCAACTAAACTAGAACAAAATTAAAGACAAACGAGAAGTTGTTTGGTGTACCACATGCAGGACGGAAGGACACCATAAGAACGAATGTCCAACATTCACGTAGTACATGGAAGCAGGGATTCCAAATCACCTACAAGAAGACTATGGTGTGAAATCTGTAAGAAACAGGGTCACTACCGATATCACTGACCAATGATGCAGAAATACCGGACAGTCCCAAAGAGTTCATATTGCAACTTTTGCAAATCAGTAGGCCATGATGACAAAGACTGTAGAACTATGGACTTGATGAAAGAGAGGACATCATACACATATAGGGTGTAGGAAGAAATGATGACTAGGCAAGCCACACCTCAGTATAACCAATTACCAGCCCCATACAACATTGTGCAGTAGCAGTATAATACTGCGCAACAACCATATAATACCACGCAACGACAGTACAACACAATGCAACCTCAATACAATATCGCGCAGTATAATCAGGCACCTCAATATAATGCGCCACGAGGGGATTGAGCTGGCTACAGAGGCAGAGGACGAGCAAGCGGAGGATTTGGAAGAGGTAGAGGACCAGTGGTATGTCACAACTGTCAACAAATAGGACACTATGCAAGAGAATGTCCACTTCCACCAACGACTTGTATGTATTGTTGCGCATCGGATCACGACACAAAAGAATGTCGTACGCTACTAGGAAAGATCCAGGAAAAGAGGAATCAAAATAACCAGAATGTCCAATGGATTTCAGCGGAAGCAAGGGACGAAGGAAGAAACATCAACATAGTTACACATGGAGGAGCTAAAACAAGAAATGACGTAGTTCGACAAGAGCCAGTGTAACACCAGTGGGTAAAGAAGAATTTTGAATGAAGGAAATAGTTCGATGCGTAGAAAGAGAAGGAAAATTTTAAGCAAGCCAGACAAGAATTTCTGAAGCAAGACACCGCGTTGACTTCAACTGCGCAACATAACAAGGAAGTACCAGAGTACGAGATGCCTCCATCATTGGATCATACCAAAGAAATGCAGCACCTGGGACAAGTAAGTACAATCAAAGGATTTTTGCAATCATGTGTAAAACTATTGAATGATCCATCCTCTATCAAAATATTTCAAAATATATTAGAAAGATGTAGCATAGAGGCAGAAGGAAAACTAGAACAAAAAACAATCAATCACCTACATACAAGGAGAAGAATAAGTAGGCAGTTCAGGATGAATGCCAACATCAGAGATTTAAACATGGGAGATATCATATTGGATCTAGGATCCGAAGTCAATGTATTACCCAAGAAGACATGGAAATATATGGGAGAGCCCACATTAGGATATTCACCCATTCAGCTGAAACTAGCTACCAATTGGGAGACTGAAAGGAGTGACAGTAGACCTGGATGGAGTGCGCACTAAAGCAGACTTCAAAGTGATTGAAATAGTGGATGACACAACACCATATCCATCATTGCTCGGATTGGATTGGGAATTTGATAACCAAGCCATAATCAACTTGAAAACATGGAAAATGACATTTGAGTCGGGAGAATACAGGGTCATTGCGCCATTAGACCCATCAGAAGGGGAAATGTTTGTAGAGCCTACTTGCTTGGACTCGGAGGAAATCGACCAGTTGTACAGGACAACTGCGCAAGATGAGGATTATGTAAACCCAACTGTAGATGTGATACTCAGTTGGAGGAGCATTACTTCATGTGCATCAGACTCAGATACAGGTTTAGAGAACTGGAAACAGAGGCTACATGAAGTTTTCACAAGAATATGCGCAAGAATAGACCGCACAGTAAGATGGGTAGGTACGAAGATAAGGGAACCACCCAATTTCCATGGGGTAAATGATCTAGAAGAGTTTTTGTCACAGTATGAAGATGAAGTGTTAGAAAATAAGCGACTCTTAGCACTAGATATAGCTCTCAAGGCTACACCTTCCAGATGGTGGGGCACACAGAAGGAAACAATCAAGGATTGGTACCAATGTAAGTGGTTATTGCGCATAAGGTTTGGCGAAGAACATAAAAGCAACCAACAACAGAAGTACGATGGACAGGGGGAACCAACGGAACACTTGGAGAAGTGCAGAGCGTTATGGAAAATAACACCCCCAGAGGAATGTCCTCGTCATTTCATACATACCTTAGAGGGAATCCCAACAAACTGGTATACAGACCAGGAACTGCACAGAGGAACTACGAGCTGGCCAGTATTGCAGCAGAAATTTACAGTCGCTTTCTCATTTGAACATGAGAACCCCAACATCGATGCAACACTTAAGCAGATAAGAGGGGTGATATTCATTAAGGAACCATAAGTCAAACTCATAACAGAAGAACAACAACGAAACAAACATACAGTGAAAGAACTGTTGTCATGCTACCATGTGCAAGGAGAAGTACTAGAGGAATACGACCCACGTGATATCTAGATTGAGGAAGTGGAAGGAGAAAGAGAAGTGGAAGGTCCACCTCTAGAATCATAAGTAATTTCTATGCCGATCAAGGTGAAGAAGGTCAACATTGGGACAGTTGAGAATCCCAAAATGGCCAGCACTGGAGACTACTGGGATGAGCAAACAATAGAAATCATAACAGAGTTATTGCGCGAGTACAACGACCTGTTCCCCACAACATTTACAGAAATAAAGGGAATAGATGGAGAGATAGGTGAAATGAAGATACCACTCAGAGCTGAGGCAAGACCGATCAGACAATGACCATACCGACTAAATCCGATATATAAGAAAAAATTTAAAGCTGAGATCGATAGGATGCTCAAAGCCGAAATCATAGAACCCATGGAAGAATCAGAATGGATAAGCCCGATGGTATTTCAGGAGAAAAAAAAAGGCAGGATAAGAATATGCGTCAACTTGAGGAAGTTGAATGATGCATTCCTACATGACCTGTTCCCTACACCCTTCACGTATGAAGTGTTGGAGAATGTAGGAGGACAGGAATTTTATTCAATCACCGACAGATTTTCAAAATACCATCAGATCAAGATAGCGCCGGAAGACAGATACAAGACCACTTTTTCTACAAAATGGGGATCCTACCAGTACACGGTCATGCCGTTTGGACTGAAGAATGCAGTAGCAATATTTTCCAGAGTAGTCATAGCTGCATTGAAGGAATTTATCCACCAGTTTCTAGAGGTATACTTGGATGATTGGACAGTCTATAGTCTGTTGAAAGACCATGTAGTGGAATTGCGGCTAATGTTAGAAAGATGCAGGCAGTGCCAGATATCATTTAACATCAATAAGTACATCTTCGAAACACCATTTGGGATACTATTGGGCCATATATTATGCAAGAAAGGTTTACTAGTAGATTCTACCAAAATTGTAGTAATCGTTAACCTGCCACCACCAAAAACAATTTGACAACTAAGAGAGACATTGGGACACACAGGATACCACAAATTTTTTATAAAAGGGTATGCACAGATTTTCGTGCCAATGGAGAAATTGTTAAGGAAAGATACAAAGTTCAAGTGGAATGAGGATTGTCAACACGGTCTGGATACGCTGAAAGAAAAAATGGTCACTGCGCCAATACTATTATTCTCAGACTAGGAGAAGACATTCCATGTACATGTAGATGCATTGACCATAATACTTGGAGCTATTTTGGCACAACCAAGAGTAGGAGATTTGGATCATCCCATAACATTTGCTAGCAGAAAACTATCAGAATCAGAGCATAATTATAACACTACAAAGAGGGAAGGCCTAGCTATGTTCTACGCACTTTATAATTTCAGACACTACTTATTAGGGAAAAAATTCAAGATGTTCATAGATCATTCAACAATTAAGTACCTAGTCAACAAGCCAATGTTGGGGGGGAGAATCTGTCGATGGATACTACTATTTCAAGAATTTTATTTTGAAGTAATAGTCAAGCCAGGGAAGCTAAATGCAGGACCTGACCACCTGTCAAGGGTCATGAACGGAGAGGAACCTACAAATTTAGAGGACAAATTTCCGAACGCATAGTTATTTTCAGTCCAGATCGCCGACGAGTACTTCACAAACATCATCCAGTACTTGAGTATAGGGACTGCGCCACAAGAATACAACACCTTGCAGAAGAAAAACATGGTAGTCCGGGCTGTAGACTATCAACTAATTGCAGGACACTTATACAAAATGGGCGTAGATAGCATCTTGAGAAGATATGTTCTAGAACATGAAAGACAAAGGATTTTAGTAGAATCCCATGAAGGAATAGCAGGAGGAAATTGCGCAGGCAAAGCTACCGTGCATAAGGTATTACACGCAGGATTATGGTGGCTGACCATTCACATAGACTCAAAAGAGTACTGCCAGAAATGCGATGTATGTCAGAGGGTTGGTAAACCAAATAGAAGGGACGAGATGCCCCTGCAACCACAGGTCACTTTGCAGGTGCTCGACAAATGGGAAATAGATTTTGTGGGACCAATTAACCCACCAACAAAGAGGACAAGAGAAAGGTACATTATCACCATGACATAATACTTGACAAGATGGGTGGAAGCAACACCAGTGAAATATTGCAGTGCAGAAACATCAACACATTTCCTATTTGAACATGTGATTACTCGATTTGGTTTCCCAAGGATTTTGATGAGCGACCAAGGAACTCATTTCATTAACAACACTATTAAGGCTATGACTGAGGAATTTGAAGTCCATCATCAAAAGAGTACACCATATCATCCACAAGCGAATGGAATCGTAGAAGCCTTAAAAAAAATCATTGAAAATGCATCGATGAAGATCTGTAATGTTAATAGGGATGATTGGGACCTAAAAATACCAACAGTGTTGTGGGCATACAGGACCACATGCAAGAAGTTGACAGGACACACGCCATTCAGATTGGTATATGGAAAAGAAGCAGTGGTTCCATTAGAATTTTTGGTACCCAGTCTGCGCGTAGCAACGATTACAAACATTGCAGAACAAGGAACAGTACAAGATAGGCTGAGTCAACTGATGATCATGGAGGAAGATAGGATCCTAGCAGGGTTCCACCAAGAAGTTCAGAAAGAAAGGGACAAAGTTTGGCATTACATACATATCAAGAGGAAAACTTGCAAGGAAGGAGATTTAGTGTTGATGTATGACAATAAATCCATTCAACATCTAGGAAAACTCAGAATGCACTGGTTAGGACCACATGAAGTAAAAACTGTCACAGATGGGGGAGATGTACAATTGAAGGACTTAGGAGGTGCATAAATTAGGGGGATGATCAATGGGAGCCAAATGAATTTGTAAAAGGACAATTGACCAACCGCAACTTGAAAGTCACCGCACAGTAAAAAAAAAAAGGAAAAAAAAGATATAGTACATGATATCAAAAGATATTGACAGAGGCATAGTGTGACAAAAGGAGAAAGAGAACAGACGATTGGTAATACGATCTCGATGGAGACAAATACAACAGTCAGTTCAAAATGAAAACAAGTGGGAAAGGAGGATACGACAAAAGAAGCACCAAGTGACGAAGGCTAGCGGAATTGAATGCCAAAAATGACTGATGGGACGCCGCATTAATCGTGCCAACTAGAGACGGTGAGGGAAATCAATGACAAGTACAAAGGAACCAACGGTTCATTTAATCCATAATCGTGGTAATGTCTTCGACAAGCTTCACACGATGCCCATACAAAGAAGGGACGCGAGAGAAGAAAAGTTATTATGAAATTGGAAAGGGCACAGAGCGATAGAGAATACACAACAGAGAGTAAAGTTTGCAGAGGTTGCATAGGCTACCGAGCTTAGCTAACGATAAGTTTTTACTACCATGGCACCACCTAAACATGGATAACTGAGCTAGACTTCCAGACAACCCTGAGCTAGGACCATAGCACAATCACAATTGCAGGGAAGCAAACAACAACCATCTCAGCCACCAGAAGTCGTCAATGTGGACGGAATACGATCACCGGATACAACACCAGGAAGGCCCACACTCATTGTGGAAGAAACCCAGCAGAAAGCACCAATGGGCATGGAAATTGATATGCCGGAAGAGGGGCAGGGCCGACAGAATGAGGACGCAGGCAGCCAAGTGCAACCCGAAAACCCTATAGAATCCCCGAGAGTCAATGGGATGACCTGAAATCAGGAAGAAACTCCCGCGCCAGAAGAATCATAGACAACCGTGTCAAAACAACCACTAGAGGGAGCAGTGGAAGATGTCACTGGATGACTAGAGCAATATGCCGAAGAATGAACAATGGAGGCTAGAACCTCGAGCCAGCCACCATAACAAAAGGATAAGAAAACAGTACTTAGGTCACCGCACAGACAACCCGCCGCAAAAATTGTTTTGCCACACATACTAGAAGGGGTACATGTACCAACGGATTTGTTAGATTATGTAGAGAGATTGAGGTACTCATACCATAATGGACACAGACAAGTTTCTAGAGTTCTCTAAGCAAGTCTACCTGCAGACTGTGTGTATAGGACCCTTTGGGGAACCAATTCATCAACCACTCCAGTGGGCAGCAGGACTGGCCAAAACTGGGATTCGAGGTCTGTTAGACCTACCACACTTTGGGAGAGGCTAGTATGAAAACATCTGCATCAAGCAGTTGATGGCAGTCACACATGGCAGATATCTATGGCTGGAGCAACTTGTCTCAATAGACATAGAGATCATCGCACACATCACATGACTGCCATCACAGAGCATGGATCCCGCATAGTTCCTCAAGGAAAAAAATAAGGAGAAATCACTGGCCGAGGATATGAAGAATAAATACGACACTGAAAGGGGGTCAGGAAGAATCATTATCAAGCGTATTAGTGACGTTGTGACAAGAATGGCCACAAAAATTATGGCATGCAAGTTTCTCATGTTAGAACAAGATTTGCCTCACCCTATGCAATCTTGAAGAGAGGGCCTTACTCCATTTCCCTATGTAGACTTACTTTCCATGATTAATGAATCCAGAGACAAAAAAAAATATTTTTCCACTTGTATGCACCTAGCAAGTTATACAACATGCGTATACGCTTGCTGCTCCGCTACAGCCCGTGTACATTGGGATTTATGCCAAAAAATCAAAAATAAATGTCGGGTTTCCATGTCATGACAGAAGATATCTGATCCTTGGCCTTCCATGTACTGGAAACGTTCCAACTTGGCCCTTCAGTTGCATTTTGAAGGCTATAAAGAAGCCGATTCCGAGCTATGGAAAAGGAGAGATAATTCAACTTTGAGAGCAAAGTTACTCTAGAGAAATTATTACTTCATTATTGAGTCTGCATACCTTTGTCCTTTAAGTCTAAACACAGTGTTCATCTCCCAATATCTTTCCTTATTGATGGAGAACCTCTTTGTCTCCCTTATATGAGCTTGCCTTTTGTGGAGGATTGTGTTGGTTGTGGAGCCTGATTATATTCTTGATTCAGAGGTCCCTTCTTTCAGCTGTGTTTATACCCCATGAAGACTTTACACCCCAGAAGTATGTACACTCTTCCATGTGGGGGAGTGTAGAGGGGGGGGTACCCCCTCTGCGGGGTCTTGGGGGGCTATCCCCCTAGCTGGGGGGTTCGGGGAAAAGTGGGCCCCGGTGGGGATTTGGGGGTAGTGTCCCCCGAAGGGAAAATTGCCTTGTAAATGTATATTGTAATTTCATTGTAAATCTGGACCGTTCATTATAAGGTCGTAGATCTAATGGTAGAAATTATGTTAGGGTTTTTTGCAGCTATGCATTATGGCGATTATTGTATTCTGAAAGAGGAGACTGTGAGAGAAAGAAGATGAAGTTACAAAGGTTTTTTTTGTAGGTTGTATCCCTTCATTTTGCTGGATAATAATAAAGGAAGGACCTGACAATTTATCTGGTGGATGTAGCCCACACTAGGTGAACCATGCAAATCCGTGTCTCTATTGTATTGTGTATCTTATGTGTGTTGTTTCCGCATTTGTTTTATTTTATTTCTCCACGGTCCTGTTTTTCTAACAACTGGTATCAGAGCGAAAGGTAACTCATAGGAAAAGAGGGTTCCTGGTTCGAGTGGGAGCAATGTCGGAAGATGGAAAGTTTAGGGTCGAGAAATTTAACAGCCAAAACTACAAGTTATGGAAGATGCAGATGGAAGATTATTTATATCAGAAGGATCTATTCCTACCATTGGGCAGAGTAGCAAAGAATATGACAACCATGAAGGATGAAAAATGAGAGATTCTTGACAGAAAGGCTCTAGGAACGATACGACTGAGCTTGGCAGCGTCGGTGGATTTCAATATCTCGAAAGAAAAGACAATGAAGGATCTGATGGATGTGTTTGCTAAACTGTATGAAAAACCCTCAGCGTCTAATAAGGTATTTCTAATGAAGAGATTATTTAATATGAAGATGTCAGAAGGTGGGTCTGTTGCAGATCATTTAAATGAATTTAATACAGTTACTTATCAACTAAGTTCTGTAAAAGTGGACTTTGATGATGAGGTTAGGGCTCTTCTAATCTTGTCTTCATTGCCAGAAAGCTGGAACGACTTGGTCATGGCTATAAGTAACTTTGTCTTTGATTCAAATACTTTAAAATTTGATGATGTTGTTGGTGTTATCCTTAGTGAGAAAATGTGACGAAAAGCACAGGTGAGACATCAGGTAATGCGTTGAACATGGAGAACAGGGGAAGACAAAAGGATAGAGGAAAGGGCTCAGGGAACAGCAAGAATTCTAGGAAGGGAAGATCCAAATCTAGACTTGGAAAGATAGAGTGCTGGAATTGTGGGAAGAAAGGACATTTGGAGAAAGACTGCAGAGCTCCAAAGAAACAAAGAGATGGACAACATGAGAGAAATCAGGAAGCAAATGTAACAGGTGATGTGTTACAAGATTCTTTGATTCTTTTTGTAGATAATAT
>JZKD02S1630609.1:20260-89391 GCA_000966675.3 Picea glauca
CCCCCTCTGCAGGGTCCGGGGGGGCTATCCCCCCGGCTGGGGGGTTCGGGGGAAAGCAGGCCCTAGGCGGGGGTTCGGGGGCGAAGCCCCCAAATGGAAAATTGCCTTGTAAATGTATATTGTAATTTAATTGTAAATCTAGACCGTTCATTATAAGGTTGCAGATCTAATGGTAGAAATTATGTTAGGGTTTTTTTTACCTAGAAGGCAACCCTCTGTTATGAGGGAAATGTATTACAGCTATGCATTATGGCAAGTATTTTATTCTGAGAGAGGAGACTATGAGAGAAAGAAGAAGAAGTTACAACGGGTTTTGCTGTAGGTTGTATCCCTTCATTTTGCTGGATAATAATAAAGGAAGGACCTAGCAATTTCTCTGGTGGACGTAGCCCACACTGGGTGAACCACATAAATCTGTGTCTCTATTGTATTGTGTATATTTTGTGTTTTGTTTCCGCATTTGTTTTATTTTATTGCTCCACGGTCCTGTTTTTCTAACAGATTGAAGTGGTGGAGGCTCAGTTGGAAGGAAATCGGTTTCTCAGTTCTGAACCATGCCGATATGGAAGTCTGTAATGTTTTCACTTCTACTGATAATTTATTAATAGAAATACTCCTTTCCCGTCCAATTGATATCTTGCAAATATATGTATTATGATCCATGGACATGTTTGTTTTGAATATTAATGGATTATGCTATCTAATGTGCTAACCTGTTATATTATCACTATATGATTTCTTTGATTGTTTGTTTAGAACTTGTTGCAGGTATAAAGTTTTCGGTCGAAGTGCTCAACAATGGACATCATCAAACGTTTGGACGAGGTAGGCCCCTTTCTTACCTCCTTTGCACATTATTTTATACAACATATGTTGGAATTGAGTCGATTTCTACAGTCACTCTTGTCTGTTGTGGTTCACCCTAGCCATAGAGAGATTTTCCTTGTAACAACTCAGAAAATTCCGCAAGGAGGAAGTCCCGACCGAGGTTGTCGCAGCTGCAACACAATGTGTCAAGGGCACCACACTCAACTGGGCCCCTTATTTGTTGAATATGTTCCTAGACGACTGCAAGGATGCGCAGGATCTGGGGACATAATTTCATTATTCATGGCTACTCATCCTGATAGCCATTATGGGATGGAAGGAGCCAAAGTACAAATTTTTCACCACTAGAACCAAACCCTACCACAAAGCACAATACTTATCGCTTAGAGTCACTTTGGACACTAAGAATAGGAGAGAAAATGCAGCTATATTCGAAGGATATCTACATGACCTACATGACACCATCGCCAACACTTGGAGGATAAAACTGGAAGATGTTGCACAATATCAGGGCATATCCAACTTTAAAGCCACTAGACATACGATGTGGATCCAGGCATGGAAGGACCCTGAAAATCAATGGCTACAACTACGTCATTGCATCACAGAGGGGGACATACAAATGGCCATTAAGGATTGAGAAGACAAATGGAGGATTCCAGTCCTCACTCAAGACATACCCACAGAGACAGAAGAGGAGGAGGTAAGATAAGAACACACACATGCTGAGGAGGCAGAGCATGAATAGGCACAACCCAAGGAAGTAACAGTGCCCAAGAAACCAAGGACAGGTCAAAATAATCCACAACAAAAGAAAGGGAGGACATCCAAGACATGAGTCCAGACGGGGAAGAAGAATAACACACAAGCACCCCAAGTACAGCAGAAAAAGGCTGAGGCAACACAGGGGACTACATCAAGTGCTACTCCACAAGAGCCAGGCTAGAATAAGAGGCCAACCACCCAGATGGGGGGTGCGCACAAGAAGATGAAGGCACATAGAATACCTCCAGAATACATGATCACAGAGGATGATGTAGAAATGGTGGCCCAAGTGGTCCAAGATCGCACATTCGAGGATTTTGAGAATGCTGCGTGCCAAAGGGACACAATTGAAGAAGAGATAGCATACATGTGACAACTCCTCAGACATATTGGGGAAACACAGGAAGCCGACAACAACGTAGAAACAAGCCCATTAGCATCACTTATAGGAGGAGAACCTGGAGCAAGTGACCATGATACAATCCAGATGATAGCACAACCGAGTTCAACGTTTCACGTCACACCCATCATGCTGCACATGGACAAAATTGTGCGGAAAACACCCCTAAAGGATTTGGCTCAACTACAATTGGTATTGTCGTGGATACTAACCAAGGCCTTGTATAAACTGCAGGTCAACATTACAAAGGAGGTACAATCTCGTGTACGCACAGATACAATAGAATTGTAGTAGGTAAGGGTTAATCGGGACGAGCTGGAATTGGTATTTGAGCAGGCTAAGCTTGATACCAAAGAAGATAAGGAATGCATGAAGGGACTGGAGAAGAAAGTGGTCGTAGCCTACGAGAAGATTCCAAAGAACGCGCAGACAACCTAACTCACAACGACATAAAATATTGATCAAATTGTGTAGACAATCGATCAATACCAATAGGAGACCGAGAATCTCCTGGAGCAGCTCACATATACCACTCCACCGGAGGTGAGTGAGAAAATGAGACATGAGGAAATGACGTAGATAAAAGAGATAGAACGACAAGTCCATGTGGCGGACGACTTGTTCGAGAAAGCAACGCAACTTTGGACAAAGCTGGAAGATGATCAGCAGGTCCAGTAGTGGGACCAAGAAGAAGAAAGGATAAATGAAGCTATTCAGGACCTCAAGTAGAGGCAGAAGAGAATGCCAATCATGGAGCACGTCAAAGGGGTGCAAGACATGAAGAAACTGTAGGCAAAAATCATAACTGCACAGACACAGAAAAAGGACCGCCAAGCTCAAATGGAATCGCTCCAGGAGTGAGAAACAGAGGTATTTTCATAGGTAGAGGAAGCCAAAACATACATGACACAAACCCAGGAAGAATGTGAAAGGATGGTCAACGACGAGATTACAGTGCATATATTGGACGCACTCAAGGAGAAGAATGTGCATGCCCAAACACAAGAAACAAAGCTTATGGAGAAGTTCCAAGCGATAAAAAGAGAGATCGATGAAGCACATAGTGGTTAGGTGGCTCAGGACAAGCC
Source organism: Picea glauca (assembly GCA_000966675.3). Lineage (NCBI taxonomy): Eukaryota > Viridiplantae > Streptophyta > Pinopsida > Pinales > Pinaceae > Picea > Picea glauca. Next base: position 23,342 of record JZKD02S1630609.1, read on the forward strand.
ACGTGTAACTGTTAGGGGCCTGTTGGAAGCAAGACAAATCGGAAAGAAAGGCTATTTTGGGAAGGAAGGCATGCACGAGGAAAGCGACAGATAAAAGGAAGAGCAGCACACACGCATGCATGGAATACCTAACGACGTTAGGGTTAGGGTTTTTATAATACATTGTAATGGCTGATGAGCCATAAAGGTATATATAGAGATGCTTAGGGATGCTTTAGAGGGATTGGAGGGAGTAGAGATAGAGAGACCTTTTAGGGAGTTTTGGAGAAACACTACTGTAATTCGATACCTTTTTGTAAGCCATTGAGTTGTAGAGGAGTCAGGAGGGTAGATCTTGAGGGTTAGATCGCAGGTTGAGGAGCCTGGTGCGATCTAGTCCACCTCATAATAGATCCCGAGCTGACTGAGGATGCATTGTTATTACAAGGAAAATCTCTCTATGGCCAGGGTAAACCACAACAGACGAAAATGACTGCAGAAATCAGCTCTATTCCTAAGTATGCTATATAAACAAATATGCTAGTAAGATAAGATAAAAGGCCTACCTCGTCCATACGTTCGATGAAGTCCACCGTTGAGAACTTGACCCAAAGGAATATACCTGCAACTAGTCCTCAACATCCAAGCAAATCAAGCATATGGTGATAATATATGATGTTAGCACATTCAATAGAATAATCCATTAATAAACATGACAAATATGTCCATGGAACAATAATTCAAATATTTGCAAGATATCAATTGGATGGGAAAAGAGTATTTCTATTAATATATGATCAACATAAGTGAAAAAGTTACATACTTCTGTGTCGGCATGGTTCGGAATAGAGAAACTAAGTTCCTTCCAACTGGGCCTCCACCACTTCAATCCTCCACCAAAGACAAGCTCATAGAAGAGAGACAATGAAGTTCTCAATCAATAAGGGAAGAGCTTGGGGGCTGAACACTATGTTCATACTTAAAGGAAAAAGAGACGGAGACTCAATATGAAGTAAATAATTCCTCTAGAGTAACTTTTCTCTCAAAGTTGAATTCTTTATCCTCCTTTCCATAGCTCAGAATTGGTCCATTTATAGCCTTCAAATGGAATTGAAGGGCAGAGTCAGAACGTTTCTAGTATATGGAAGGCCAAGGATCATAGATCTCCTATCGTGATATGGAAACCTGACACCATTTTTTATTTTTGGGAAAAAATCTCAATGTACGTGGGCTGTAGTGCTGCAGCCTGCATATACACATGTTGTATAGTAGGCAAGGTGCATACATGTGGAAAAAAATGTATTTTTAGCTCTGGGATTTGCAAAAAGGGATGACAAGTCTGCATAGTGAAATGAAAAAAGGCCTTATGTGAAAGATTGCATAGGGTGAGGAAAATCTTGCTATAACATATGCCCCCTAATGTGTGAGGTCAGAGGAGTATCTACGATGGTCGAAATACATTATAAAAACCTAGAAGTGGAGTGATGGGGAACCAACTGGAAGAACTAGTTGCTCATTACATTCTGCACTGACTTTGCATACATGGCTGCCAATTTGAATTACACTACATATACATGTGAAAATATACTAAAAAACTATCTATGGCCATGGATAGGAAAATACAAATGCGAATACATGCCAAAGGCTATCATAGTCATGAACAAGGCCCAGTAGAACCAGTCTCAAAACGAATCTGAAGATATATGTATATAATGGAGTAGAATTTGATCTCCCATGATCACTGAAGTCATATAGGTACTGTTCCAATGAAAAGGTATCAACAACTTAGGAAAGCTGCGGCCACATACTGATGTCTTCAAGTCTTCTACACAATCCGCCAAAGTTGCAAGTCTACATCATGTGAATAAAGGAATTGAGGTCGAACACAATGAGACATCATTTGATTACCGATCATTGAGGTATACCATTAAAAAACGCGAGAAAACCTATTGATAATGAAAGTAGGTATCAAGGCACCAAGTACATTCTTACAAGTGTGAGTAAAGGAGTCGGGGTCGAACACTTGAAGAATACATTGATCATGAGACATTGATGTATTCCCAATTGTCGATGGTGAGATAACCTTCCACTAATGAATGCAAGCCTCAAGGTACTCATAAGACTCTAGGTCTTGTTTCAAGAATATATGAGCTAAAGTCGATGGAAGGAAATATCTCATCATTCAGCATGAGGTACAAAGCATGAGCTTCATGATTTGGAGGAAATCGAACGAAGAACATGTTCACGAACCAATGAACCTGTGTGTATTTCACATGTGCCAAGTGCAAGCAGTACACAAAAAAGACCCTCTGAATAGAAGCCAATGAGAAAAAATGATGACAAAGGCAAGGAAACCACCAATAAGACTAATGGCATCCAAGACATTGCACAAATCCCAATGTGTGAATAGATGTCTTTCCATCAAACACAAGGGAAACCCCCCAGTCAAGGACCAATGATGAAATGTCGACTTCTGGGTTCAAGGTTACCTACCAATGATGAAAGTAGGACCAAGGTGCGTGATAGGACTATAGTATCATGTGATTGTGAGACAAATTGAGGGTATGGCCGACATGCAAAGTCAAGAGTTCTTAAGAATGGATGACATAGGTTGATAAACTTCCTTTGAACAAAATCATGAGACATATGGAAGACTCTGACATCATAGACTCAATGATGAAACCATGAGATGCATGAGGCATCAATCAAATTCTCCATAGGGACTGGAAGAGTAACCAGTCGGTAGAGAAAACTCTCTGTAACGAGCTCACCTTCCTAAGGCCATTCTAAACCCAAAATTATGATGACAAATAAACTCAATAACTTTGTGATCTGTTCAAAGGTGACATGACTACTGTCAATATAAGATAATACTCCCTTCACACCCGTCTTTTTTTTTTTTCACAGACAAATGAATGCTATGATACAGAGGAGGAAACAAGCATCACAAGTAAGAAAAACTAGTTCTAACAGTAGAACATAACTATGATCAATGCAAGGAGATGCATGTGGGAGATGGACACTTGTGGGAATGTTTCCTTCTGGGTATAGGGTGTCAAATTGCGAAGGAGATAAATGAGGCTCTGCTTGGTTGAGGATGAAAAACTGCTGAGGCAAACGGTTTATAATGCAAAGTGAAAACCGAATATAGGCTCAATACTGCAAGCAAGGGCATGAGATGCAATCACAACTTGATGCCAAAAAATGTCTTTTTTCATGATCTTTAGTCTAGTTGGTGTGAAAAAGGGATAAACTTGTACCAAATAGACATCCTTTCAAATCCAATTTATGAGTGTGAAAGAGAAAAGTTCACTCAAAAATCTTTTCTCTTTTTGAAAATGAGTCGGAAAAGAGCTTAACTAAGACTCACGACATTTCAAGTCCAATTTAACGAGTGTGAAAGGGACAAATCAATTGACAATCTTTTCACTTTTTAAACGAGTCAGAAAAGAGATTAAATCAGACTTGCTTGGGAGTTTCTAGGTGACAAGTCACGGGGGAGGCCAAGGCTCTCATGCTGGACTTCTGTGGAATGTCAGTATTTTATGAATAACCGACATGAGCTTGGAAAAACCCAAAGCTCTCCAAGTCGAGGAGGATAAAGTGCTAACAAAGGTTATCATCTCCGTGACATATGAGATAATGTATCTTACTGGAAGGGACATAGGTGGAGGCATTGGATACCCCACCCGACCATCCCAATCAAAGGGAATCTCTTCAAGACTTGGAGGAAGAGAACTTGGGAAGAGTAAAAATCTCTCTTGTTCAGGAGGTGTAGGATTAGGAATGCTAACAACATGGTTGGAGGATGCATCACCCTCGAAAAGGAGAGTCAGATTGACCAGAGATTACACTGGTACAACCACTTCCTCAACCATTGGTTGAATAAGATGCGTGATAATAGGGATAGGAGACACATCACCCTTGACAAAGGGGGTGTGGTCAGGAGAGGATTGCATCGGCATGACTTCCATTTCAATCAATGGGGAAATGGGGTGTGGAGACACCACAGATGCCTCAAAATATGAAGGGCCCTTAGGAGAGCCCCACGCTTTTGGTATCCCAATAGTAGATGGACACAAATGAGTAAGGTGATCTCCTTCGCAAGTCCTCCAAAGGAATTTAGGTTTACGTTTGAGACGTCTAAGCTTCTCGATTCCCCCAATGTCATTCCCAATGGCTGGTGACATGCTCTCAACATGACTGGTAGAGGTGAGAGAGTCATTTCCTACATGATGTATAGAGGTTGGAGATGTGACATTGATATGACTCGTGGTGACTAGAGTGATGCCCCCAGCATGACTAGCAGCGGTTGGGTGCGGGTTGTCAACATGACTTGCAGAGGTTGTCGACCCATATCCAACATGACTGATAGAGGTTGGTGATGGAGCTCCAGTATGACTGGAAGTGATTGGACTAGTGGTGGGTTGTGGCATTTGATACCAAGTTCTAGGGAAAGATTGGATTTGAAACATTGCAGGCCAGTAAGGGTCTTGGTTTATCCCCTGTCCATGTCCAGAAAGGTAGTATCCTCCACCTAACTGATCCAAAGAGGTTTGTACATGCATCATCACTGAAGTCTGCGAAGAGACAAAAGTATGATAAGGATTATTAAAGTGAGGATATCTGTTGTCCCCTTGTGAAGGGGTTCCGTGAAGAGGGTAGCCTGAACCATAAAACTGATTCTCCCTGTATGAAAGACCTGGGGATATATATGGACCTGCCATGGGAAAAGTGTTCGAGGGAACCAACATGGTGGACGAAGGATACACGGATGGGGTGTAATGAGTAGAATAAGCACCCATTTGAGTAATGGCTCCTGAAAGAGCATAGCTAGGACTGGATCCGTAAGAGGGGAGGTTCGACCCTCCCACTGTGAAAGTTGGTTGAGGGACATGATTCATATCAAACAAATATGTAGGAAACGGGGCCATGGTGCCCCCATATCCAATGCTAGGATTCATATAAGTGGGCCAGGGAGAGGATTGAAAAGGTGAAGACATATCAATAAGAAAATGACTAGAGGCCCAAGGCATGGAATGCGTGTCATAATTCTGCGCACCATTATGAAAAGAGCATGGATTAGCCCTCATGAAATGAGTGAACATCATGGGGGTGGTAGTGGTAAAAGAGTGAGATATGGGAACTCCACTATTCATGATAACGAAAACTCAGTACAAAATCTTAAGGCCAACTAGTGATCAAAGATAACACCAAAAATCAAATGGCCAATATGTACACAAACGGGGTAAAGTGGCTGAAAGGGGCCTCCCTCCCTAAAGAAGGTATGTCTCGCCCAAGAGGGGCCTGAGACTCCCTACTAATGATCAGAGGTAACAAAATCAGTTATAAGGGCCCTCGTGGGCTTAACAACCAGTCAGTCAGATCCCCTCATAGAGGTAATCTTCCATAAAGGCTATGTGTTGTTCGACCCTTATCTGACCCAGGGTACCTGCAAAATAACCCCTGCAAGTAACCTATGTGGCACGTAAGTCAAGAAACTAAGAAAGCAATGTATAACCGATGTATGGGTGGTAAGTCGTAAGTCAGGTCCACCGTATGGGCAGGGTAGCAAATCCTGAAACCTTGAAAGCACCACCTCTCACAGAGGTAAGAGCACTAGCAAGATCCCCAGATACGAATAGATCCCCAAAAATATCTCTGACGCTAAGAAGGTATCGAGGGGATATCCTTTCAACCAACCTCATGCGACCTCGTGATTAACTCCAGTGTAAGCGGAGCCTCCTGATATTACTAATGACACAATGGATTTCTCCACTCCCTTTGTCAGACACATATGTTGATTTAATAGCCTTGGAGAATTTTACTCACAAAATCCTATTCCAAGGCACTAAATCCTAAGCTAGTTTGTGCACCCTAGAAAATAAAATCGTGACTAATCGATTTTAAATTATAGCGTTAATTTTAGTGGCGGTGCTTACTCAAAAAGGTATGGTAGTGAAACTCATGATGTTATGACTCAGCAAGTAAATTAAATATGAATACAATGCAAAGTCCTAACTTCAATTTTCAATGAATGATATGCTTCTTAAAACAATGCAATTTTCAATTTCAACTCTGCAATTATGAAGTAAAAATGCAATATTTCTTTACATGCATTAAGCTAATGATAAAGACTTAAAATATCAAAATGCCAAGCAATGCAAAATGCCTAATATTTTTGTATTTTCAATATAAGAAAAATGAAAATGCATGGACTGAAAAACAACTTGATATATAAAAACTCTATTATGTATAGAAAGAGATAACTCAAGTACGATACCAAGAAGAAAGACACCCAACCCAATGTACAAGGACAATCAAAATGAAAAGATGATGAGAAAGATTCCGCCCATAAATTCAACCAAAGACAGGTTTCATGTCATCCCACAGACATTTAACAGTCACTATAGAGACCCAAGAAGACTCAGCAATCAACAAAACCTACCCGATAACCACCAAACCCAACAAACAAGAAAAGAAGGATGATGTACACAACTATTTAGGGAAACAACGCGTATGTATGCAACTTGCAGAAGGACAACACGTGTATATACACGACTGTAAAGGAAAAACCCACGTATATGTTTCAAAAACAAATCTAGGCAAGGGAGAAGGCTGAAAAACTCAGACCCAGAGTGAAGAGAGGTTGTCAAGCAATGATACGACACGAACTGCAATAGGAACGAGAACAATCTAAGGAGAAAAACACTCCAAACCCCAGGAAATAAGATCCAATCCCCAGTATGGTCGCCAATTCTGTTACGAGGAAAATCTCTCTATGGTTAGGGTAAACCACAACAGATGAAAATGAATGCAGAAATCAACTCTATTCCTAAGTATGCTATATAAACAAATATGCTAGTAAGACAAGATAAAAGACCTACCTCATCCAGACGTTCAATGAAATCCACCATTGAACACTTGACCCAAAGAAATATACCTACAACTAGTCCTCAAGAACCAAGCAAAGCAAGGATATGGTGATGTTGGCCCTTGATTATGGAAGGGAGTGAAGAACAAGGAAGAAAAGGGAAAAAAAGAACTTTGCGGAAGACACAGTGACTGATACCGGGTCGAAGTGACAAAAGAGAAGAAAATATGGAGCGAATCCCAAGAAAGAAATTCGTTGGAGGAGGAGATCGAGGATGACAGATAATCAAGGAAGAAGGATCGTGGAAGACTCAGAAAGAGGATAAATCCACCATTAGATGCTTTGGAGCACCGCATGAGAAGGAAGGAAAGACAGGCTGGTGAAGCCCTGAAAACACGGGTCAAGTTGACCTAGGGTTTTAGACACCTATGGTTTTGGTATCTAGGGTTTTGGACACTTAGGTTTCGGCCTAAGGATGTCAGTGAATGATTGTAAAGTATAAATAGAGGTCTAAAGGGCCTAGGTTAGGTTGGTACTTTTGGGTTGATGTGTTGTTATTGTTACTGTTGATATTGAGTTGGTCGAGAGAAAAGTATTGTGAGAGAGAGAAGTGTTGGGTACAAGATCCTTCTAGATTGTAAGATCTTCAACTAGGTGTGAAGATCAACCCTGCAGTTGGGTGCATAGGGAGGGGAGAGAAAGATAGGAGAAGAGAATATTTTCTATCTCAGAGTGCAGAAAAGAATTGTATTCTTTACATCAATATAATATAGCACAGTTCTGTGGACGTATCCCTAGAGAGAGGGTGAACCACGTATATTTTGTGTTGTGTATGATTGGTATTTTGTATTTGTCCTTCATATACTGTTATTGCATTGCTAAGGTAGATCTGATAGATGCATGGAGTAGATCAAGCTAATCAGTGATATATGAATGTTGTGTTGTTCCTGTGATAGATCCACTTGATATTCCCCTTGGTTGTAGACATCTCTATCCTTCAACCCCCTCATATATGCTTCAGGTGATACTGCATCTGCTTCATAGGTGTTGCAGAAAGGGCCAGTAGCTAGGGCTTGTTGGTGCACTCTTGGAGCTGAACCCTGGGTCTGCCCCTGTGACAACAAATGGTTCCATTGACGTGACAAGAATCTTTTTAAGGGAATGTCAAGGTGGTTTCCATCAAAGACAGAAACTCAAAGTGGATAGAAGATCAAGAAAAGGACTTCGCTGAAGCCCAGAACAAGAAACCTAATATTAGTTCAGAGGACTGGTTGGAGAAACATATTTTTACTGATATACACGAAATATTCTTTGGAGGAATCCATCAAGAGCTATATGAGTGGCTAGCTAGATTAGCCGATACCCAGTTCGAGATACGATCTAGACTTCATGTGGTCTAGACATTGGAGTTGATCAAGAAGGTCAAGAAAGACGATAACACCATATCACGAGCAATAGATCACTGGTTCGATAGTACCATTGGAGGGTACATCACAGAGTTTGTTGTTGATAGGGTAGAGTCATACATCCAAGCTGAGAGATATTTCTTTAAGGGACCCAGAGGAAAATTTTTACAATTCTTGAAGCTAAGACTCAAGATGTTGTTGCATGAGAAGAACATCTTGAAGATACAATAGATTGGTTGGATCCGAAAAGGCTAATGTTCAAAAATTCGGACAGCGACAACGACACAGAAGCGGGACATACACGCAGTGGGAAAGTGTTCAGAGAAGTCCATCTCGCGAACTTTTTTAAGCAGAACTACGGGGAGGAGGGTTTCTACAGTGGAGAAGAGGCAGATCTGACGGACGAAGAACATTCAGAACCCACCAGGACAGAGGAAGGACAAGATTAAGAGCTTCGCTGAGGAGGAAATGAAGGCTCAGAAACTGTGCAGACCATTGAAGTAAGTACTATTATCCTTCCCGTCGATTCAGTATTAAGCAACCAGAGTAATCCTAGTCACCAGAGCGTCCAGATCACTGTCCATAGTAGTCCACCACATATTCAGTCAGGAACCCTAGTAAGACCTATGGCAGATGAGATGAGACTTCCTATCTTTAGGGGAGATGTATCTGAAGATCTTGATCATCACTGGTTCCTGTGTGAAGCTGTATGGAACATTAAGAATGTCACAGATGAAGCTGTCAAAAGAACCCAGTTCAGTACAACTCTCAGAGATCACGCACTGAGATGGTACATGAAACTTGTCCAAGGATTTGCACAACCTAAGCCATTGAATCAGATCAAGAACGTGCTGATTGCAGAATTTAGGAAACCTAAGTCATAGTCAGAATGTATCATAGAGCTGAAAGAGATCAAGCAGAAGGTGGTTGAACTTGTGTGGGAATTCGATCAAATATTCAAAACATTGACAGGCCGATTAACTTTCCAGATCCTAGATGAACAAAACAAATAATGGTTCATTGTTGCCCTCCTACCACACATCAGAGTTCCCCTTATGCAACAGAAGATTTCTTCGTAGGCTGAGGCGTTGGAGAATCCAACTCAGGTATGAGTCAGATCCTGAGTCAGCTAACTATTTTTTCTCTACAAGTCGAAGATATGAAGAAAGATAAGGGAAAAGATAAAAGAGAAAATATCTAGTGTGTTAGATGTAGATCATAAGGTAATAACAAGGAACACTTCCCTCTATTCAATGAATACTTGGCTTCTGGAGCTCTGAACCCCTTGAAGCAAGTCACCTTACCCTGGTGCGAGGTATGCAGAAACAAACATCGCACTGGTGAGTGCTATTATATGAAAAAGTATTTTTAGATACCTATGAACTTGTACTGTACATTTTGTAATTCTATAGGGCATGATGATAGGGATTGTAGGGATTATGATCTCATGCATGAAAGGTCAAGAGACATATATAAGATCCAAGGTGAATTACAACAAGAAGGAAATTATACGCAGTATAACTCTCTTGGGAGAGGAAACTTCAATCCTCGTGGTGGATTCAGAGGAAGAGGACGATGAGGAGGAATGGGTCGAGGCCAAGGACAGATCATCTATTATAACTGCACACAACCAGGACACCTTCCCAGGGATTTTCAAAACCCTTGTACCACTTGTAGCTACTGCAGTTCGTTTGACCATGTTATAGAAGATTGTCCTGTGCTTCTAGCTAAGCTTCAGAAAAGACGAGGACCTCAGCAGAACCCAAAAGTGTAACTGATCTTGCTGAGCCTCGCAGAGGAGAACCTAGAGTCGTTGTTATAACCAGAGGAGGCGCTGTTATAGGAGAAGACAGACTGACCCAAGGGAAGATTACAGAAGATTCAGGAATCATGAAAGCTGCAGAGAAGACCCAAGCCTTTGATGCAAAGAAAGAAAGACAAATGTTTGAGGCAACACGAAAAGAATTTAGAGGAGACCAAGGTTCTTAATAAAATACAAGAACATAAGTAAGAGAGTATGGAATGCCTCATGCATTTGATCAGTCTGCTTCGCCAAGAGAAGGAAAAGAGGTAAGCAAGCTCATGGACTTTTTACATACTTGTATTAAGTTGATTCAGGATGAAAGCGATGTACAAGAGTTACAAAATTTAATCAGACAATATGAGCTAGGAAAGATAGATCCCTTACTGAATAGGGCTAGACCAAATTGGTAAAAAGAGAAGGACAAATAAGGAATTACATTTGAATTCTCAAATAGAAGAGTATGATATAGACTATGTGGTCCTCGACTTAGGGTCGGAGGTCAATGTCATGACGAATAAAACTTGGGCACAGATTGGAAAAACAAAGTTTATCTATTCCCCTATCAGGCTTAGGATGGCTAATCAACAAGCTGTCAGCCCATTTGGACGATTGGAGCATGTCTCTGTGGACATCGATGGAGTCATAACATTTGCAGATTTTGAGGTAATTGAAATAGTTGATGACAGTTTCCCCTACCCCACACTGTTGGGAATTGACTGGGCCTTCAATAAATCCGCTGTTGTTGACTTAAAAAAGAGATGTATGAATTTTGAAGGTTATGGTCTTAGGGTCATTGTACCTTTAGATCCCGATGAAGGTCAGCGATACACAGAGCCCATTAGAGAAGAAGAATATGCATATGCACTAGAAAACATCTACAAGCTAACCGCCAGACAACAGGATTACATTAATCCTACAGCCGATGGAAATCTAAGCTGGCGAAGTGAGAGCGCATGTTCATCAGATTCAGAAGAAGAACTGGAGAAATGGTAGAATAATATGTACGAAGTATCCACAAGAAGATGTGCTAGATTAACCAAAGAAGTTCGCTGGATTGGTACAACAGTAAGTAACTTACCCACCTTTGATGGTCTGAATCCTTTAGAAACATTCTTGTCGGACTTTGAGAAGAATGTAACAATACAACAGAGATTACTAGCCATGGATGAGGCCCTGAAAGCCACACCAGTGAGATGGTGGGGGACACATAAAAAAAATATTACAGATTGGATATAGTGTCATACCTTGATGACAGCGAGGTTCTCATCACAGGTAGAAGGCTGTGAAGTTCTCTACACAGGTCAAAGCTGCCCAAAGGACCATGTGCGAAGCTACGAAGAGGACTGGAGTGAAATTCCGCAAGAACAGTGGGTACACAAATTCATCAACACATTGGACATGATACCTATCAACTGGTGCCTCCAAGCAGAGCTGCACCTCATCACTACGGATTGGGAATGCATGAATCATAATTTTATAACTACATTCCTGTTTGAAAGTCAATTTCTGTCAGTAGATCAAGCATTACAGATTGTGAGATAGAAAGTATTCGAGGAGGTATCCAACCTTCCCTTAGAACAGGAAGATGATGAATGGACTATGCCTCTCCATAAACTGCAAGGCTGTTACAACATTAATGCAGATGAAGATGATGATCTGAGGAAAGTAAGCATCGCAGAAACAAAAGGCTAGAGAGATGTGGAAGGACCAGTAATTGAGTTTCCATTCATTGGACAACCGATTAATATTAATAAATTCAATATTGGAATAGAGGAGACACCGAAGCTTGCCAATGTCGAAGATTATTGGGATGCTATAACCATTGACAAGATTATTGAGTTACTACATGAGTATCAGGAATTATTTCCAACCAATTTCACTGATATGAAGGGAATTAAAGGGCCTATGGGAGAGATGAGGATTCCCTTAAAGCCAGATGCTAGACCAGTCAAACAAAGACCTTACATATTGAACCCCAAATATAAGGAGAAATTGAAGATTGAGCTTGATAGAATGCTGGAAGTAGGGATTATAGAACCGGTGGAAGAATCAGAGTGGATTATCCCTATGGTGGTACAAGACAAGAAGACAGGAGAGATCAGAATATGTGTAGACCTACGAAAGATTAATGATGCTTTTTTACATGGCCCCTTCCCTACACCATTCACCGACGAAGTGTTAGATAATGTGGGAGGCCAAGAGGTATATTCTTTTACAGATGGATTTTCAGGATACCATCAGATCCGAATTGCCAAGGAAGATTGCCACAAGACCACCTTTGCAATAGAATGGGGGTCCTATCAGTATACAATAATTCCATTTGGATTGAAGAATGCCCCAACCATATTTTCCAGGGTGGTAGTCGAAGCATTCAAGGAGTTTTTGCATAAATTTTTAGAAGCATATTTTGATGATTGGACTATATTTAGTTGATTGAAGAATCACATTGAATGTCTAAGGTTAATGCTGGATAAATGAAGGAAGTGTCAAATTTCTTTGAATCTAAAGAAGTGCATTTTCTTTTCCCCATTTGGATTTTTTTTAGGACATATTGTATGTAAGCAAGGATTACTGGTAGATCCATCCAATATCACCATTATAGTTGATCTACCCCCTCCTACAACAGTTAAACAGCTGCGCACTGCATTGGGACACACATGCTACTACAATAAGTTCATTAAGGGATGTGCTCAAATCAAAATGCCCATGGAGAAGCTGTTCAAGAAGGATTGTCAGTTTAGTTGGACTGAAGAATGACAACAGAGATTCGACACACTGAAAGAGAAAATGGTTACTGCGCCCATTTTGTTTTTTCCAGACTGGACCTAGGAGTTTCATGTACATGCCGATGCATCCTCTATTGCTTTAGGAGCTATATTAGCACAACCAGGAGAATGATATATTGAACATCCTCTAGAATTTTCCAGCAGAAAGTTATCCACAACTAAGATTAATTATACCACTACTGAAAGAGAGGGATTAGCCATGGTGTACGCACTGCAGAAATTTCGCCACTATTTGTTGGGAGGACACTTTAAAATGTTTACTGATCACTCCATGCTGAAGTAACTGGTCAACAAGCCAGTGTTGGGGGGGTGAATATGAAAATGGCTTCTGTTGTTTCAAGAATATTATTTTGAGATCATAGTTAAGCCAGGAAGAATGAACAAAGGCCCTGACCACTTGTCGAGGTTGGAACATGGTGAAGAACCCACCAGTTTGGAGGATACACTACCGGATGCACAATTGCTAGACATTAGAAAAATCGATGACCACTTCACAGACATAGTCCAGTTCCTGTCAACTGGAATGTAACCTAGCGAGTACACAATTCCCCAGAAGAAACAACTAGTGGTGTGCGCTGCAGACTTTTAAATTATAGCCAGTCAGTTATACAAGATGGGACCGGATGAGATCTTGTGAAGATGTGTTATGGAGGAAGAACGCTTGCTGATCCTCACAAAATCTCATGAAGGCATCACAGGAGGACATTATGCAGGGAAAGCAACTACGCAGAAGGTCCTGAGAGCTGGCCTTTGGTGGCCTACCTTACACAGAGATGATAAAGACTATTCTAGAGCCTGCGATGTATTCCAAAGTGTTGGGAAACCATCCAGAAGAGATGAAATACCGTTAGCACCACAAATGACCCTACAAGAATTCGAGAAATGGGACATTAAATTCGTTGGACCTATAAACCCACCAAGGAAGCACACAGGAGCAAAGTACATAATCACAACAATAAAGTACTTGACCAGATGGGCTGAAGCTCGAGCAGTTAAGGAATTTAGTGCAACTACAGCTGCATGCTTCATATTTGATGACATCATAACCAGGTTTGGATGCCCAAATATCTTCATGAGCGATCAAGGAACACATTTCATCAATAAGACAGTTGAAGCCTTGACTGAAGAATTTTCAGTCCACCATCAGAAGAGCACACCGTACCATCTACAAGAAAATGGGACATTTGAAGCATTCAACAAGATTTTGGAAACAAAATTGACCAAGATATGTTGCATGAACATGGATGATTGGGATTTAAGAGTACCAACAGTATTATGGGCCTATAGAACCACGTGCAAGAAGTTGACAATGCAGACCCCTTTTAAGTTGGTCTATGGTCTTGAAGCTATTGTTCCAATGGAGTATTTGGTACCAAGCTTGAGAATTGTTTCCTTTACTGGTATGGATGATATTGGAGCTGTTCAAGAGAGACTTGCGCAATTGGTTGAACTTGAGGAATATAGATTCATTGCAGGATTCCATCAGCAAGTACAGAAGGAAAGAGAGAAGGCCTATCATGACAGGCAAACCAAGAAGAAGGCATTTAGACAAGGATATCTAGTGTTGGTTTATGACAACAAGTTCATCAAGAACCCTAGGAAGTTCATAACACATTGGATGGGGCCATACTAGATCGCCTATGTTACAGAAGGAGATGCACAACTGAAGACGTTGAATGGAGAATGGAAGGAAGGACTAGTGAATGGGAGTCGACTGAAGTTGTACTATGAAAACCAGCTGCCTCGCAGCTCTTAGTAAAATCAAACAGATCAAGGGTCTAGGTACCAGGTGCAGTTGAAATTGGATACCAGACATAGAAAATATAGTCTGCACAAGGAGGAAGAGGAGGCATAACGCAGAAAGAAAAGGCTACACTGTGCAGTCCGAAGTTAAAGTACAACAGAATAATCAGATTGAAGTGCCTTGGGATGAGTCACAGGTGAGTGTTGGGGGCCTATTGGCCCTTGGTTATGGAAGGGAGCGAAGAACAAGGAAGAAAAGGGAAAAAGTGAACTTCGCGGATGACACAGTGACTGATACTGGATCGAAGTGAGCAAAAGAGAAGAAAATATAGAGTGAAGCCCGAGAAATAAAGTCGTTGGACGAGGAGATCGGGGATGGCAGATAAGAAAGGAAGAAAGATCGTGGATGACTCAGAAAGTAGAAAAATCCACCATTAGATGCTTTGGAGCACTGCGTGAGAAGGAAGGAAAGATAGGCTGGCAAAGCCCTGAAAACACGAGTCAAGTTGACCTAGGGTTTAGACACCTAGGGTTTTGGTATCTAGGGTTTTGGACACTCAGGTTTCGGCCTAAGGATGTCGGTGAATGATTGTAAAGTATAAATAGAGGTCTAAAGGGCCTAGGTTGGGTTGGTACTTTCGGGTTGATGTGTTGTTATTGTTACTGTTGATATTGAGTTTCTCGAGAGAAGAGTATTGTGAGAGAGAGAAGTGTTGGGTACAAGAGCCTTTTGGATTGTAAGATCTTCATCTGGGTGCGAAGATCAACCCTGCAACTCGGTGCGCAGGGAGGGGAGAGAAGGATAGGAGAAGAGAAGATCTGCTAGCTCAGAGCGCAAACAAGAACTGTATGCTTTACATAAATATAATATAGCACAGTTCTGTGGATGTAGCCCTAGAGAGAGGGTGAACCACGTATATTTTGTTTTTTCTATGATTGGTATTTTGTATTTTTCCTTCATATACTATTATTGAATTGCTAAGGTAGATCTGATAGATGCATGGAGTAGATCAAGCTAATCAGTGATATATGAATGTTGTGTTGTTCCTGTGTTAGATCCACTTGATATTCCCCTTGGTTGTAGACATCTTTTTCCTGCAACCCTCTCATAGCTGCTTCAGGTGAGACTACATCTACTTCAAAGGTCTTTCCGAAAGGGCCAATAGCTAGGGCTTGTTGGTGTGCTCTTGGAGTTGAACCCTGGGTATGCCCCTATGCCAACATGTGATAATATATGATGTTATCACATTCAATAACATAATCCATTAATAAACATGAAAAATACGCCCATGGAACAATAATTCAAATATTTTCAAGATATCAATTGGACAGGAAATGAGTATTTCTATTAATATATGATCAACATAAGTGAAAAAGTTACAGACTTCCGTGTCGGCATGGTTCGGAAGTGAGAAAATAAGTTCCTTCCAGTTGGGCCTCCACCACTTCAATCCTCCACCAAAGGCAAGCTCATAGAAGAGAGATAATGAAGTTCTCAATCAATAAGGGAAGAGCTTGGGGGCTGAACACTGTGTTCATACTGAAAGGAAAAAGAGATGCAGACTCAATATGAAGTAAATAATTTCTCCATAGTAAATTTGCTCTCAAAGTTGAATTCTTTCTCCTCCTTTCCATAGCTCGGAATTGGCCCATTTATAGCCTTCAAATGGAACTGAAGGGCCAAGTCAGAACATTTCCAGTATATGGAAGGCTGAGAATCATAGATGTCCTGTTGTGACATGGAAGCTCGATACCATTTTTCATTTTTTGGCACAAATATCGATGTATGCGGGTTGTAGTGGTGCAACCTCCATATACGCATGTTGTATAGTAGGCAAGGTGCGTACATGTGGAAAAAAATGTATTTTTAAATCTGGGATTTGAAAAAAGGGATGAAAAGTATGCATAGGGAAATGGAAAAAGTCCTTCTGTGCAAGATTGCATAGGGTGAGGCAAATCTTGCTATATCAGTTGTAAAGCGTGCAATGCTGTAGTTTTGGATCTTCCATGATAGAAGAGATTAAGAGCCAGATCTTTGTGGATGTATCCCAAGAGGGGGTGAACCACGGTAAAACCTGTGTTATGTGATTGAATGCTTGTGTCTCTTTTACTATTTATGAGTAGATGTTAGCATGATGAATGAATGAGATAATGATTTGATTATACTACATGCATAATTGGGAATGCCAATATATTGCTTTAATAAATTAAATATAACTCTCAGCACGCACTTCTTATATCCCCATTCAATCCTGGACTACAAACACCTGAGTATTGCAGTCACCCATTTAGACTATCTCGGGTGAGACTACGCAGTGCACTCTGTGCGCTACGTTGCCTTTTGGTTTACCAGGAGGGACGATATTTTAGAGGCTTTGTTTGAACCCTAGTAGAATTGAACCTGGTTCAGTCATGTTAAAGGTATAAAATTAGAGATATTAAACCAATAAGGAACAACCCTAGACCCTACCTATTGACTTGGTTGGCCCTACCCTCTTGGATGGATGGATGGAACTCAACCAACCAACTGTGTGTTGACTAGAAGCTTCCAACGCCTTCTTCGAACCAACAGACTGAATGGACAAATGAGGAAAAAGAATAAGTAGGTATTATTCACCTTCAGAAGCGTCCTTTCCTCTCCTGCCATAGTTGGTCGAGGGCATACATTGAAGCTCTCTCCCCTCACCATATCTTCTTTTAAGAGTGGAATATCCCTTATTGGAAGTCGATATCCATTAAAGGAATTACCATTATTTCATATGGAAAATGATTGACGAGGTAGCCATAGGAACATCGACCTTAAAAATACACCAAGTTGATAGAAACAGAGCATTGGTGATCACTGTTATACAACTAATTGGTATCGAGTTTATCATTCTCCCCGCTCCAATCAATGGAAATACCTAATGAGAATTGTGGGAGAGGGAACTACCTTTCTTTCTTTTTAGCTAGATGTGAGTTGACTGAACCTACCTCTCTTGACCAACAACTAATAGTGATTTGACCGAAAATCCTTCCTGAGTGGACCCACCCATCGATCCTAAATCTAAAGGAACTATTAACTTCAGGAGAAGAAACACCTTGTATCGTCGTTAATATCCCATTCACTCACTTTATTATATACGTCATATAAATAGAAAATTTAAAAAGAAAATAGACCTGCCCAAAATTCCAAGTCTCCCCAGGTTGAGTGCCTTTCGGATTTTCTGGAGCAGGTACATGGAACTAGATAGATATATAATTATTATGACTGACAGGTGGATAGATGCGGATGGAGACAAACAACTGAACTAGATAGAAAGAGATGGATACATAGGGATAGAGGCTTTTGGATGCATCTAGAGGCAGATAGATAAGGACAAATAAAGACAACAGCAGGATAAGAGATAAGAGACCTGATTTGTTAACTCAAGTGACTGACATTGGGAATTCATTAAGGGAGGCAGGTGAATCATGACTGGCTAGGCTGGTCATAATCTGTCAGGCATTGGGGAAAGGCTGAATGGAGTTGAAATATTTATCTGGATGCTTGTGAAGGCTATTGGATCACTTTAGAACCTACATCTGTTAACTTAGGACCCACTCACTGAACATGAAGGTGTTGGATTTCCCAAGACTATGATAATTTTCGGTAATTTGATTTAGTTCGTTAGCGAAGTAGAACTAGATGGATGGGGCCAATACTATACCTAAGTGTATGCCTAACGACTTAATTTAAGGAAGTAAGTTAGTGGGATAAGATAGATGAAGTGTAACATAAAGATATATTACTTTGGATCGCTAACTCACTAAGGTGTGGTTTTTTCTCTGTATTTTATCTCTAGTTACTGAAGGCATATGAGGAATTCACTTAATAGAAAGCCTTCAAACCTTAATAAAGAGGCTCGATAGAGAGAGACACATGTCTATTTGTTGTGCTAGAGAATTCTTTCCTTAGACATCATTTTCCTAATACACCTTCTTTTTCTTATCATCTGGGCTTATTATTCAATTTGTTATATGGGCTAGATGAAGTAAGAGAGAAAGAGATAGAATATGGTTTGTTCGCTTGCATTAAGATTGCGGGAGCCAGAGCTAGGCACAGGAGGTCCTGTCCTGAATATAGGGTTGACACGTAGGGGGTTTCTGTTAGGAAACGACTAGGATTCACAGCCAACATACTCAATCACTGGTGGGGAACCCACTCCAAGGCTAGCGAGAGAAATAACATTAATAAATAGGTTGTGATTTATCCTATGGGTGGGGAAATCTATCCATCAGGCCCCAAGACTTCTTCCTTCCTTTAGCTGTGGGGAATAAATCTAGTTTGAAGGTAAGTTTATCACTTACAAGCAAGTAGAGAGAGATATAAGGTAAGGTTCGGTTCTCACGTACCAAAATCTCGTATATAGAGAGAATTTGAAAACATGACAAATGAAAATGATGCTATTATATATGTAATTATGCATTTATGTAATTAGGCATTTATGCCCTCATTATATATGTAATTATGAATTTCTTCCCTCACATACCAACTTACTTTTCCTGATTAACCCTTTCTCATTTTCACCTTATGATCCTGAACCCCTACAGAAAAGGGTTGATCAAGCCTTGATTGGTACATTTCCCATAGCAAAGGGAAGGTTAAACCCTCTATTTCTTCCCCCAAAGCTAACCACCCTTTGAATCCCCATATTAGGACCCCATATTTATTCCCCTCAAAAAGATAGAAGGGTTTAGGCTCAATTGTTGGTAGATAATTTTGATTGAGAAACAATTTATTCTAGGGTAACAATGGGCGGATTCCTGAGGGAATCCATAGTTCTCGAGGCATTTTATAGGAAGGGTCATTTACTACCCATGAATCAAGGCCAATTCTACCTTTGTTTCCATTTCCTATTTGTCGACTGAGGTGTGTTGTGATGATGTGGGATGAGGTTGTAATAACTTTCCAAAAATTGGAGCCTATTGTATGGGATTTGCATGGGATTATTTTTCAATCCTTTAATGTTGTGGGTGTTATATATTCTACTTAATAATTTATTTCCAAAGACCCTGGTTCTTGATTAGTGTCCACACACCCTTCCTCGCTAGAGAAATGGGAAATTTACTTGTTTTTTATACCCCAACCTCCAAGTTCCTTTGGTTGATATAGATTTTCCCAAGTGACGAGGGGGAGGTCTCCAAACTCTTTAGTTCCCTTCTAGAGATGAATAATGCAGATCTCTCTAATATTGGATATAACACGCTTGGGAGATGTTGTGCCAACAACAAACCACCTTACTATTTTTGAACTTCATTCCTCTTAGGAACAATATAGTATGCGGCCCCTTCTTAATTGGTTCCAACCTTTTTCTCTCTTTTCAATCTTGGATGATTTCGAAGCTCACATGCGCATATTTATCTTTATCTAATAAAGAATATCCCTCATAAATATTATTGATTGCAAATGAATGGAGATAGAATACCAATGAAATTTTAGGGAATCTTAAGGACATCCAAGTATATTATGTTTGGAGAGTTTGGATATTATACCCTTTTTGACGAAGAAAAACAAATACATGCACCAAGATTTACCATATATTGAGTTTGGATGAAATCTAGAAGGCTAGAAATGCTCAATTTGAATGGTTAGATAAATGATAAAATGTGAATTTCTAGCTTATTATTACATTATTGTTTGGGTTGTTTCCTCGACTTTCAAACTCTCAAGTGCTAGACAAATACCAGAAAATGAATTGCTTGAATTACATTTCTTCCTACACATAGGAGTCAAAGGTCCTTTATAATCCAAAACTGGGGCATTTTAAAACAATAGAAGAAATGTGAATTATGTATTGGGTTAAATTATGACAACTATTGGATTTATCATTATAAATATAGTGTCAAATTATTCATTTTCCATTAATTCTCCCCTTTTTCAAACTACTTTTTCTCATTCAATGGAGTTTAGGTACAAATGAAAAGGCACCTATTAGACCTATCATCCTCGAGCGAGAAAATTTATGGAGGGAGGGGGAAAAGTGTTACATCCAACACATCTAAGAAGACAAGATCAACTAGAGGTGAAAATATTAGAAGAAAATTCCATAGGCACATGAAATTATTTCTTGTTGAAGGGGGTTCATGTTCTTATGATGATGAGAGCACAGGTGACGTCGAGGTTCCTTTGAGGTAAGAACATCTAGTGAGACAATGGGTACCTAATGAACTTCTTTAGTTGGACACTAACTTCTGTGTCAATGAGAGGATTTTTCACATTGTTCCATCATCCATACATGGTCTGGGTCTATTCTCCATGGATGGCATAAAGGTGAAAGATGGAGGACTTATCGAGTTGATGGAGTATGTCTCAACATGCTACAACTATGGAGATTGGTTGAGGTTGGTCCAATATATGGCCAAGTATGTGGAGATATGAAGTCGCTGCAAATTATATACAACTAAAAGACAATGATCACAGTAAATGAACGATAATGTTTATTGACGGAAGGCCAAAGACGTCAGGGAATATTGCAAGGCTTATTAACAATACAAGACCTGGGACAACAAGAAATAATTTCAATTATATATTTGAGAGGTGCAAAGGAAATCAAATATTCGTATGTGCAGTTAAAACAATAGTTGTAGGGGAAGAGTTGTTGGTCGATTACGATTTGAATATAATCGATGGAAGCACTGCTATTGTGAGGGTAAATATGTTCTACCAGTATACCAAACCTGTAATTAATGTTTTCCTTTCTATATATTTAACACAAATTTTAATAGCTCATGCTTCTTATATTATTTTCTAACATTCTAAAATGTCATGCATCTTATAATGTAGTAGGGTGATTGTGGGAAGGCACCAACTAGCTCACAGTAGGTAAAATAGTTATTTTCATATCAATTCTTGCTTACAATAATTGAATTAACATGTTTATTTGTTGATCCAGACGAGCACACCATTGGAGCACAATGATGTGTGGGATGAAGTATATGATTCCATCAACCCAATGGAAACAATTCGAAATTCCCTGAGAAAAGAAAATATTGAATTCATTGAATTGGATAGGTCTAAGCCACTTACAAATGAGGGAAAAGAAAGGATGAAAATGTTAAGGCAGGGTATAAAACATATTGGGGTAAGAGAAATTTAAAAAAAAGATTGTTTCTGATATATATTGATTTATGAAATTTTTTCTGATACCATTATATGAACAATACTTAAACATTTTTTTCTATAGGATTTTTTGGATCCAACGGGACAACTTGGTCATGGGGACGTTGCTGGTAGCAATGATGCACAAGTACCACAACGTCCTAGCACGGACCACATACCTTTGAGGATATTATCCTCCATCTGTGGCTTGAAGGACTAAAACTCTTGGGCCCCATGAGATGCCCCCACCGCACACACAAGACTGTGCACGTGATGGTCTATAGGGAAAATATCATGAGGATATTGATTTTGTGCAACCAGAGCATTTTTATCCTAGGGCATCACGTGTTCAAAGCTCGAGAACACTCTCCATCAACATTTTGGTGGAAGATAACTTGGTTCCCTTGAAGATACAACAAATCCCAGGTATTTTTGAATATCTTAAATATTTCCTACCATTTGATTGAAACCTACATCTTTCATATTATTTTAATCTAGTTATCATATCATTTTGCAGAAAACAATATTTTTTACAGGAAATTGCATGACAAGGCTTGAGATGTTTTTGGGCCCACTATTCACACATGGTGGAATGCCCAGAATAAATATTTGAAAAACAATCTTATAAACCATATGGTCGACTTGTTTGGCGATTCATTCAACAAGTCCAAAATCACCTCAAAGGACTGTACATATTTGAAATATGTTAGAGATAAATATATGATTCAATTGAAAAATAACCGTAAGTGTGATATTCCTTTGGTCATTCCCAAGAGGAAATGGAAGAATATACAGGATGATGCAAAGGAGAGTGCATTAAGACACGAAGGGAAGACACCACCTGGCCTTGGAAGGTAATATATGATATTTTGAATTGAATATGTTGAATTTTATTTAGTTCTACATAAAAAATTGCGATATCTTATAACATACTTGAAAAATTTCGTAGGCTCCCAGACACATCAAAAGAAACCAAATAAATACTATAAAAACATGGGTAGCACAAACTTGGCCAAGGTGGTTACCTAAGATTAAAATCTCGAATTGTAAGTACCAAATACTTTATTCATATCATACATATCATCATGCAGATTTTATCTAATTGCAACCAATAAGAAAAAATCATGATCTTATGCCATGCGATGAAAGAGAATACATTCAACACTGCTACCACCAAAGAAGACTTGATGCTTGACTTCAAGTTTGGATTTCAAGCTGCGGTGAAAAATCGACAAAGGAAGGGACATACACAATCTGACCCTTCGAATGAGTTAGTAAATAAAATGACAAGATTGTAGTTGTTGATTATTTGTCAAATATATTGACGATTGATTTAACCCATCAAATAATGTGTCTATTTGTTTTAAGAAGGAAAGCAACGCCGATTCATTTGACGGTGGGGGAAAAAAACCCCATGATTCTAGTGGTTCACAGACCCATCACGATATGCATGTCTTTCAAATAAAATTTATAATATGATGATTATAAATATTTCCTTCAAATGGTGTACTTATAACTTTTCTTGTTTCAATGGTAGAGCATGTAGGTGAGGGTGCTAGGGTGCTCGGAGAGGAGAGGAACCAATAACAATCCAACCAATATGTCAACTAATCCTCTAGGTAAAAATAATAGTAATGATATTTGTACTAATGAAACACTTCTATGAATAATAACTAACCATGTCCTTTTAACATTTTTTGTTATTATAGTGTATGCCCCTATAACGCATCAACGTCCATGTCTTGCTACTAGAAGTAGTACAATTATTGATATGTCCCATCTCCTTCCCATAGAAGAACCTGGACCAATAGATGAAGGTCGGGATCAAGACATTTATCAAAAGAAGAAACAAAAGAAGAAATTTATCAAAAAGAAGAAACAAAAAAAAACGTGACTGTACACATTTTCAGGACAAATTTTATTAATATAAATTATAGACTATACAATTTGTTGTTTTTCTATTTTTGCATGAAACTTATATGTTTTGTATGCATGTACCTTATTTATTTCATTTACCTTTAATTCTTGTTTTTCTACTTGTTATGAATGATTGAGTATGGGGAATTGAGAGTGATGCGAGGGGGGTGTTGGATAGTTGGTTGTCATTGATGTTGTTGGACAACTAGTTGTCATTGATGTCAATAGAAGTGGTTTTAATTTATGTCAACAAATGTGATGGGTATAATTGAAGAAGTCTCCAAAGTGGTCCCCTTATGGCATATATTTAAGCATGTCCCTCATGGGAAGACGCTTTGAAGAAGTCTACAAGAAACCCATAGGTGTGGTAATGAGGCACGGAGTTGACTAAGGAAAATGAGGTTGAATAATACTTCAAGTGTATAAAAAACCTCATAGATGGATAGTCCTCATCACACCATTTCCAATGGTAGGTGGAATTCCACGTGGTTCCTCACGGTTTCAGATTTATGCCCTCATGAAGTTAAAATCCCCAAAGAATGGTCAAGAAGCCCCTAAACAGTTGCAACAAGAAGTTATAAGTCATTAATTAAAGGGTAAAATGATTATAACAAGAAAGTACAGGTTGGCCCTGAATTTAAGAAAATAATTCACATGGACAAGTATAAATACATTTCAAGAAGCCTCTCATTCTTACACACACAAGTTCAATGATTATATATCTTTCAAGTGATCTCTTGGAAAAAAGAATTCGTAGCATATCTGAGGAAGTGAAGTCTGAGGTAGAGAAGGAAGCAAAGGAATTTTTTTGATTCTATTAGCTTTCTGAGGATATCCATGGGTCACAGTGGAGCAAGGGGTGGACATTCGGGGGTCGTAGTGGAGAAAAGAGTGAACATCCGTGGGTTGATAGTGTGCAAGTTGTGGATCTATGGAAGAGGTATTGAAGAATATGATATCTTTTATTTGGTGAATATGATATGCACCAGGTTGGTCTATTGATATGAGATGATATGCACCAAGTCTTCTTCATGAGTAAAAGTATGTCTTTTATGTGTTTGTTTGAGGTTTTTTATCATGGATGGTATGGAACATGCTTAAGGCATGTCTTGGAGGCCCTTGGTTGACGTTCATATCTTGGTGATATTGATACATGCTTGAGTCATATCCTTGGTACATTGTATATGGTTTTTATGGTTCATTGTTAGAGGCATATCTTTTTGATATTGGCATATAATTGAGGCATATCTTATGGCACATGGTATGCTACATGATTGAGGTACATTTTGGCACATGGTTTGGATATTTGGGGATATGCTTTGAGGTACACCTTGGTGATGTTATGGTACATTGATTAGAATCATATCTTGGCTATCTTGGTATCTGATTTGGTATATGTCACGGTGATGATATCACATGCTTGAGTCACTTAATTGATGATATACTATTGTAGATGGTGGCATGTGTATGAGACACATTTTTTGGTGGTTGGTTGAGGCACATCATTTGGTACATCGTTGATGCTTGGTACGTGGTATATGGTAGTGGTATACGATTGAGGTATAGGGTTGATCATTGATGTTATGGTACCTACACTTGGAATATCTTATGGTACATGATTGGTGATATTGAGACACATCTTGGTGATGTTATGGTTCATGAGTTGATGATGATATGGTACATTGCTAGAGGCACTTCTTGGTGATATTAGTACATGGTATGGTACATGTTTTGGTACATGGTATGGTACAAGTTTGATGCATGGTTGATGTACATGGTTGATATACATGGTATGGTACAGGTTTTGGTACATGGTATGGTGATGGTTTTGGTATCCATGTGAGTGGATCTGGATCTGGTTGGTTTATGATAATATATCAGTGACAGAGATAGTGACAATGACAATGATAGTGACATTCACAGGTTGGATGATTGGTTGATCATCAGATATAGGTTTTTGTGATAGAGTGACAATGATCGGTTGATGTGACAATGACAGTGACAACTTGATAGTGGCAGTTACAGGTTGATTAGTGGTAGTGACAGTTTGAGTCTACACTTATATCTCAGGGAAACATGATGGGGAAAGGAAAGGGGGTTGTATCCTCCTTTCAGTTGGTTCCAAAGAATTCAGGGAGTCATAGCTTCCTTAAGGTTGGAGCCTGTAAATCAGGGGGCCATAGCTTCCTTCCAGTTGGAGCCAGAGAACACAAGGAGTTGGAGCTTCCTTTAGGTTGGAGCTTGCAAATCAGGTGTTCG
Source organism: Picea glauca (assembly GCA_000966675.3). NCBI lineage: Eukaryota > Viridiplantae > Streptophyta > Pinopsida > Pinales > Pinaceae > Picea > Picea glauca. The sequence goes on from JZKD02S1630609.1 coordinate 49,230, forward strand.
TATCCTCCTTCCAGTTGTAGCTGGAGAATTCAGGGATTTGTATCTTCCTTTAGGTTGGTGCCTATAAATTAGTGGGTTGGTACCTCCTTCTAGTTGGTGCTGGAGAATTTGGAAGTTGGTGTTTCCTATGAATGTATTCTTGATATATATAAGAAATCATTCCTTGGTTTTCTCCCATTTGGGTTTCCACATAAATTATGGTGTATTTTGTATCTGTGATTGGTTATTAGGCATCGATGAGTGATATTGTTTATGATGCAATGATATACTGGATGCATACGTGATAAATATTGAATACTGCTGATAAAGTTGAATTTATTGAATACTATTGATAAAGTCGAAGTTTATATATATACTATGATTGAAAGTGGTTAATGTGCTCATATTGATTCATCCCCCCTCTAAGTATTCCAACAATTGGCATCAGAGCAGGTCCTTCAAGAAAAAATTCTAACCACTGGAAGGAAGATCATGGAGTACATTGAGATTGGAGTACCATGGTTTGATGGTCAGAATGGTCTAAGCTATGAGATATCGAGACACAAGATGAAACAATTTATAGGAGAACATGGGTATGATGTTTGACAATCACTTGTTACATGATACATCGGTTCAAAGAAACAAAATACTACAACCAATAAGGAATTGAAGAGAAACTACAAAATAGCAATGGATTTCATCTTGGAAGGATTACTAGATTCAGTAAAAGACAAAGTGGGACAATGTTCATCAGCCTAAGAACTTTGGGATAATATAAATAATCTATACTTTAAGGAATCCCATTATATCACATATCCAGATCATGTCAATCAGAATAAAGAAGATGTTGAAGAAAAGTAAGTAGAAGGATGTTCATCATGCCAAACAGATTCATAAGAAGAATATTGTGAAGCAGGCGTAATGGACTTTGAGACTGCACTAATCAGTGCTTTATATGAGCAAAGAAAGAAGGGAAATCAAGTCCCTCAAGGAAGAATAGATCAGGCTAAATGAAAGTTTTGGAGAATTCAAGGAGTTTGTATTGAATCTAAAATATCAGTTGGAAGAATCCAAAGTGATTGAAGGAACCCTTAAGGAACAGTTGAAAGAGAAGCAACGTTTGGAAGTTGAAGCAATATCACAAAGACAGGAAGAAAATAAGAGAGACAAAATTTTGACAAATCATCTTAAGGAAAGATCTGAGGATTTAAACAATATTGAAGCATAATTTGGTTAACACGAAAGAAGACTTGAAGAATACATCATCTATTTGAAGACCCAACTTGAAGAACAAAAGAAAAAGGAAGAAGTCATGAAGATCCATATGATGAAGAAAGAAGAATATTGTGATAATCTTGAAGAATAAGTTGTCACATTAAGAATTAAAGTTGTCAAGATCATCAAGAACACTGAATAGAGATAAATCCCCACATCATCAGTAATAAATTTGAAGGAAAATTTTATAGGTTACTAGAAAGGAATAATGAAGAGAAGGCTAAGAGTTATGCATAAGTCATCAAAGACTCTACCAAGAAGGAAGTATGTGAGCCCGCAAAGGAGAAAATTCCAAAAATCAAGAAGAAGGCTACATAAGAGACATATATCAAAGAAGACCGTCCAATTTTAGGTATTAAAAAAGATTCAATCATTAGGAAGGAAACAAAAGAAGAGAATATCGTGATCAACGAAGACATGAATTCAAAAGGAATACATCACAAAGAAGATCAGTCACTCCTAGGTATCAAAATTTCTTTTATGGTCATTATTTTACTTGTAATAACTTTGGACATAAAGTTGTAGATTGCAAAGCTTATGGAAGAAATGGTCAACCAAGAAATGTGTATGTGGCCCCACACAATATTGAATGTTACAAATTCCACAACTATAGACACATAGCTCATGATTTTAGAAGCATGATGTATACTTCTATGAAAGAAAACATTGATATCGGATATAATAATATTTTGAGAAGAAAACAAGAACAAGTAAAGGAAGAACATATGAACTAAGAACACCCAAAATTCATATTCTCAGGATTTGCAGTAGTACAAGATCAGGACAAATCTATAGGGAAAAAGGAATATGTCAGATACATGAAGGTTTGGAGAAGAAATGAAAAACAAGAATAACATGTGAATGAAAACCAGGTCCTAGATATCGTATTCACAAGATTTGCAGCAATGCAAAATCATGATGAATCTACAGGCAAAGAGAAAAATGTCAGAATCCAGGAAGATGATAAAGAGGAAGATGTCAAAATTCAGGAAAATTGTGAATATGAAGATTACTCCAAATTAGGGAGACTTCCTCCACTTTTCTGATCCATCCGACTTGGAGACTCTAAGGAAATATGGATATTGAAGAGGGGGATTCTAAGCAATAATGATACAGATCAAAGAACTATCTTTTGAGCAATCTGAAGTGTTTTCAAATTATGGGAAGGCATGTTCAGAGTGGTTTAATGACATAAGTGCATAATGTAATTTAACAGTTTGATTGTTCAAGGATAAACTTTTGGAACACATACCTATGCGGGTATCAACTAGCAGTTCCATAGGTAGAGGTTCATGATTGTATAGGGATTTCCATGCATATATTCAGGTAGCGATATATTCAATACATATTATTACAAACATATAGAGTCTAATTTACATATTGAATAGATAGATTGAAAAGAAGGAATATGTAGTGAGCAGTTGCAGAACATTCAAAGAAGTCTTCAGAATGATAAAGTGACAGATGTGTCAACATTGTGTGCAATTGAGTAGTAGGATAATGGACAATTTATGACATATGGACATATATGGATGTATGAGATCATTGGTAGGTATATAAAAATATATGACAGTATATGAAAACATATTGATAAGTGGAATAACTTAGTCACAGGAAGACAAGCAGTGAAAGACACAACAAAATAGGGAAAGAGAAATTGTCAGCAGAAGCCATACCGTCAAAGGAAAATTGTTGAAAAGTATGGTCATTAATGTGAACTTGAAAAGCCATGAAGATTTGAATTCAAGTAATTTTTTAATTCTTTTTATATATGTCAGTGAATTACAAGAGGAAGAACCAATGGACAAACAACCCTGGAAGAGAAGAAAGGAAGCAAGTACAAGAAGCCCCACATTGATATACACGACATCTTGTAGAGAAGTTAAGGGGAGATAAATTGTCAGAGAGAGAGACCAGATTAGTAGCATGAAGAATGGGGGAGACATATCGATAGGGGGATTTACTCTTTTTCCTATGATGTCAAAGAGGAAGAAAGAGAAAGATCAGAAGCATGAAGATAGGGGGAGAAACCCCAAAGGTATATACCCTTTGCCATTGATATCAAAGGTGGAGAGAAATATGAGGATCATTGGTCACATGTGGAGCATGAGTGCTGCCATCAATGCCAAAGGAGGATATTGTTGGATAGTTGGTTGTCATTGATGTTGTTGGAAATCTAGTTTTCATTGATGTCAACATAAGTGGTTGTCATTGATGTCAATATATGTGATGGGTATAATTGAAGAAGTATCCAAAGTGGTCCCCTTATGGTGTATCTTTAATCACAGTCCTCAAGAGAAGACGCTTTGAAGAAGTCTACAAGAAACCCATAGGTGTGGTCATGAGGCATGAAGTTGAGTAAGGAAAATGAGGTTGAAGAATACTTCAAGTCTATACAAAACCCTCATAGATGGATAATCCTCATCATGACATTTCCAATGGTAGGTGGCATGCCACGTGATTCCTCACGGTTGAGGAGTTATGCCCTCATGAAGTTGAAAGCCCCGAAGAAGGGTTCAAGAAGTTGAAAGCCCTGAAGAATGGTCAAGAAGCCCCTAAATGGTTGCAACAAGAAGTTTCAAGTCATTAATTAAAGGGTAAAATGGTTATAACAAGAAAGTACAGGTCGACCCTAAATTTAAGGAAATAAGTCACATGGATAAGTGCAAATACACTTCAAGAAGACTCTCATTCTTGCACACACAAGTTCAATGATTATGTATCTTTCAAGTGATCTTTTGAAAAAAACAATTCATAGCATATCTAAGGAAGTGAAGTCTGAGGTAGTGAAGGAAGCAAATGAAATTTTTTGATGCTATTAGTTTTCTAAGGATATCCGCAGGTCACAGTGGAGCAAGGCGCAAACATCCGCAGGTCATAGTGGAGCAAAGCGCAAACATCCACGGGTTGATAGTGTGCATGTTGCGGATTAGTGGAAAAGGTCTTGAAGAAGATGACATATTTTGTTTGTTGAAGATGATATGCACTAGGTTGGTCTGTTGATTTGAGATGATATGCACTAGGTCTTCTTCATCAGTAAGGATATGTCTTTTATGTGTTTGTTTGACGCTTGTATCATGGATGGTATGGCACATGCTTAAGGCATGTCTTGGAGGTCCTTGGTTGAGGTTCATATCTTGGTGATATTGATACATGCTTGAGTCATATCCTTGGTACATTGTATATGGTTGTTATGTTTCATTTTTAGAGGCACATATTTGTGATATTGGCATATAATTGAGGCATATATTATGGCACATGGTATGATACATGCTTGAGGTACATTGTGGCACATGGTTTGGATATTTGGGCATATGCTTTGAGGTACACCTTGGTGATGTTATGGTACATTGATTAGAAGCATATATTGGCTATCTTGGTATCTGGTTTGGTATATGTCATGGTAATGATATCACATGCTTGAGAAACTTCATTGATGATATCCTATTGTACATGGTGGCATGTGTATGAGGCACATTATTTTGTGATTGGTTGAGGAACATCATTTCGTACATAGTTGATGCTTGGTACTTGGTACATGGTACATGGTGCTGGTATACGATTGAGGTATATGGTTGATCATTGATGTTATGGTACCTACACTTGGCATATATTATGGGACATGATTGGTGATATTGAGAAACATCTTGGAGATGTTATGTTTCATAAGTTGATGATGATATGGTACATTTCTAGAGGCACTTCTTGGTGATCTTAGTACATGGTATGGTACAAGTTTTATGCATAGTTGATGTACATGGTATGGTACAAGTTTTTGTACATGGTTGATGCACATGGTATGGTGATGGTTTTGGTATCCATGTGAGTGGATCTGGCTATGGTTGGTTGATGATAATGGCTAGGATCTTGTAAAATCATGGGGTCGTAGCCTCCTTCTAATTGTAGCTGGAGAATTTAGGGAGTTGTATCTTCCTTTAGGTTGGTGCCTATAAATCAGGGGGTTGGTGCCTCCTTCCAGTTGGTGCTGTAGAATTTAGAAGTTGGTGCTTCCTATGAATGTATTCTTGATATATAGAAGAAAACATTATGTGGTTTTCTCCCATTTGGGTTTCCATGTAAATTCTGGTGTACTGTGTATTTGTGGTTGGTTATTATGCATTGATGACTAATATTGTTTATGATGCAATGATATACTGAATACATAAATGATAAATATTGAACACTGTTGATAAAGTTGAAGTTTACATATATACTGTGATTGAAAGTGGTTAAAGTGCTTATACTGATTCACCCCCCCCTCTCAGTATTCCAACAGGGGGGAGGGGCCAAACGAGATTCCACCTTCATATGGTTGTCCCTATTTAGTAGAGAATAAATTATTCTCAAAACCAAGAGGAGATAATGCATGAGGTATTCCCTTTTAGTATTTCTAGAGCGTCATACATTTTTAATTATTATTCAGTCATTTATTCGCTTTGACAAAAGAAATCTCATAGATGTTTAGTTATTATTTAGTCATTTAACCTTTTATTGTCTTTGACAAATCTAGGTATGAAGGGAGATCACCTCCATGATCCACAAAACATTTCTGATAAGGTAAAAAACATTTACTTCTCTTGTTTCATGAAAATTTCATTCATTTCCTTGTATATTTAAATTCAAAATCCACGGACAGATAATGGTGGAAACAACTATTATTCATTTAATAATATTTTTTTTAGAGATTATTGACTGTAAGTTTATGTGGCATATTATGTTCTCCCTTAAAAATTTTGTTTTCCAATGTTCAATGTTGAGAAACACCTATTCAGAGGACTTAGCGATGTATAATGTTGGTTGGAGTTAGTGATTGATTCAATGAACATTGACATCAATATTGATAAATTGGATGGCACAAAACATATGATTTTCACCTGCATACTTACCCTTCAAAATCCCAACTACATACTTATCATTCATAGAAACATTATTAGAATGAGACACTCAACCAATATTTGGAGGTACATTTGAAAATATATGTGGAATATTGTATTAGTTTTTTTTTCAAATAAAAAACTCACTTTTTTTCAAATTTCACTAAAAGTGCTGCATTGAAAGATTGGAGCTTCAACACTACATATCACTTCAATGGGCCCATTTTAATATTTTGTGAGAATTAATACATAACCCTATATGAAACAAATATGCCAACACATCATTAAGGACTAGCCTAAAAGGGTATGTGAACATTCATGAAGTTAAGTTCACTTCATTAAGATACAACTAACCATCTTCAAGCCTCATATGTTTGTGGTTTTTTTTTTATTCAGTTGCATTTGATAACTTGGGAGAGGAATAACACCTGAGAAAATATTACTGATTCACATCAACACCATTATACTTAATGTACGGTTCATGTTTCACATGATTTAGATCCTCATGAAGTCCATATAATAAAAGGCGTACGCTAAAGGCCAAACAAAACGGACCTTTTCCACCAACCCTTTTTCGTGTCCGGACTCCCGTCGCCGATCACGTCAAAGCTCCAGCCGACTACCTTGCCATCTTAATGTATCATCTGCCGCCAGCTTAAACTATCATGCACCATGCTCCCTGCACCTTTCATCAACCATCATTTGAATGTGTCCATGGCATATACCGTATCACGTCTACGATATATGACATGGATCGCCGATGGACGACCAATACAACGCATTAATTGCATGATATTTTGAATTTTGTAATGGCTCCTAGAATCGATTCCCATTCAAATTCAAATTTTGAATTTTGAATTTTTAAATCCGCGCAACCTATATTGTGTTTCATTGGAATTTTTTGATGCAACACCCCCACCTGAGTAGGGTCCACTTGACCTCCCAGCCTATGGATCTTCAAATTCCTTTGAGCCGAAATGGCTCTTTGATTCCTAGTTGGAATATTCAACACATATAACCACAATTCCTTTTAGAAGTTACACCCATGCGAACAAACACTAGGCATAAACCTCCACTCCACGTGACCACTGGCGTGACCACATGCTTAACCCCAAAAGGGCATGTCACGTTTCACGATATCGAGACTTCCGTTACAAAGCACCCCAGTTACTCCAGTTCTTGAAATCCTGAAATGGGTTAACGGTCTCTAGATCCTCCCTTAAATTCTCCTGATGTGACCCTCAGTTGCGACCTGGGGCCCAACCTTCGAGCACGTCGAGATTTCGTGTATCGGGGGTCTGCGATGTAGATTTCATCCCTTTGCTTGATATCTGGAATCACGATATTTATTTTTCAAAGATCAACGGTCCAGACTCTCCCACGATCTGATGGTCCAGATCACGTCAGGATTTCACGTTTCGCGACTTCCGGGTAGTTGTTTCCTCCGCACTCCCGACTCCCGAAATGATGAAATTCTGGAACGCCCAAATCAACGGCTCATGCTCCTATGGATCTAACGAATGCTATCCCTATTGATCTTGTGAGTGTTGAAATACTCTCACCTTATCCTTCCTACAACTCCACTGGATATAATGATCCACAGAAATCGGTGGTTCTCCCTCTAAGAATTTCAACCGTCCGTTCAGGCTCTTAGAGACTCCTCACAAAATAACTTGGCGTCAACCCTTCTGAGCTTAGTTTCTGCGAGGTGACTCCAAACCTCATCGTTACTTCGAACTCCTTGAAGTCTCTATCCCTCCTGATCTTGGTTCTTGCTGCAAACTCAAGGATTCCAAGGAGTCCTGCACGCACTCCTTGCGACCTTCACAATAATATCCGATTATGCAAACACTCCAACTCCACGCACTCCTTGCGACAGAAGTTATTCAACCACTCACTTGGGTTGGAAAAATCTAAGACTTCAACTAGGCCTGCGCACACCTTGCGTGACTCTGTGCTATATTTTCACTTCTGTTGGTATAAGAACAACTCTATCTCTCCTAAGCTTTTCTGAGGTAAAACCCAGAATCTGTCAACTCACTCCTTACGGACTTTCATTGTACTCCTTGCAGGAATTATTAGGATGAGAAACAATTGAAACTCATACTCTCCCTCTCATAGACTTCATACATTCAACATGAAATCACACACATACACAACATTGAAACAAATGCATAACAGAGAATATAAGAAAACTGTAAACATACCATTCAATAGATGCAAATAGTAATCATAAAACACCATGAAATTGGATCAAAGCATTCTTATATTAATCCAAGTGTTTATGTACATGAGTTCCATATCAACAACTATCTTCCTATACAACTTTTATAACCTCTGTTCTTCTCTTCTCTCTTGCTCTACAACCTCTACTCTTACAATGAGAATTCTCCTAATACAATACATACGAGGGAGCTTTCTCGAGTTTTCTGTCCTACAACCTCAAGCTATCTAATCGAATTAAAGACCACATCTAATTTACATTGATTACATTAAATGACTACAACCAACAGATGAGAGCGACACTCAATATCTGCATTACAACCCCCAAAAAATTTAAGAACAATTACATCCTTCCATCTATTACATTAATGTGCTATATTTTGAATTCAAAACATTTTCAAAATGTGTGCTGGTGCATATCCAACTGTCCTTCGCTTGCGCTTTCTTTGCTGGTGATGCTCTTGCATCATACTCCTCTGGCTGAAAAATTCATGGACTCCTGTCCATGAGATCCTGCACTATTTGTCCATGTTTCTGGATATCTGGTTCACTTTCCCAACTGGCATGTTCAATCAAGTGTCCTTTCCACTTTACCAGATATTCAAAATATGTCTTCCGCCTGGTCTTCTTACTAACTCTCTGATCAATGATCCTTTCCATCTGTGGATTTTTAGCTACAAGCATCTGTTTGACCCACTGAACTTCCTTCTGATTTTCTTCTCCTCTCGCTTCATCTGCTCTGTAAGGATACAGATATTCTACTTTGAATATAGGTGATATTCCAACACCATCTGGAAATTCGATCTCATAAGCATTTGCCTCAATTTCCATAAAATCTTACACGGCCCTATCTTTTTCATCTTTAGCTTATTATATGTTCCCCTTGGGAATATGTCTTTTCTTAGATGTGCTAAAACCAAATCTCCCACTTCGAATTGAAGTTCTCTTCTGTGTTGATCTGCTCTACGCTTGTATTCCTGGTTGGAACTCTGCAACCACTCTTTAATCTTACTATGGAGCTCCTGCATCTCTACTGCAAAATATTCTGCTCCAGCACTTCTAAACTCATTCTTCTCTACGTCTCTCAACTTAGATAATCCTCTTAGCTGCATTCCATACATTATCTGAAATGGGATTTGTCTTGTGCTTTTGTTAGGTGACTCATCATATGCAAATTCTGCTTGCGGTAGAATATGATCCCACTGACTATGATGTTCAACTACTAAACTCCTCAAAAATTCACCTAAACTTCGATTTACTACTTCAGTCTATCCATCCATCTGAGTGTGATATGTTGAGCTAAAAGATAAATCTGTCCCCAACTTCTTCCATAGTGTCCTCTAGAAATGACCAACAAATTTGGTATCTCTTTCTGAAACAATAATCTTTGGTAAACCATGAAGTCAAACAACTTCTTTGAAAAACAAATTTGCAATGTGCGTTGCATCACTGGTTTTCTGACATGGAATGAAATGTTCCATTTTTGAGAATCTATTGACTACCACAAATATCGAATCACAACCTCTTTGTTTCCGCGACAGTCCTAACACAAAATCCATGCTTACCGTGTCCCATGACCTCTCTAGTATTGGCAATGGTTGATACAACCCTGTATTCTATATTTTCCCCTTTGTGTGCTAGAAAATTCTACATCTATTGACAAACTTCTTGACATCTGTCCTCATTCCTGGCCAAAAATATAAACTTTTCAGTTGTGCAAATGTTTTATCGTGGCCTAAATGTCCAACCAATCCCCCACTATGTTTTTCCTTCAAAAGGTTTTCTCTCATAGAACTCTTCGGGATACACAACTGATTTCCTTTGAATAATAGTCTGTCTTGAATTATATATTCAATCCATTGTCTTCTATCTCTTAGAACATGATTCTCACATGCTTCATAAGCATCCTTGAAATCTAAATCATCTCTGTACATATCCTTAAGGCTATCAAAACCTAAGGTCTTCACACGAAACTCCTGCAGAATCAAACATTTCCTGCTCAATGTATCAACAACCTTGTTAGCATTTCCAGAAATGTGATTTATAACAAAAGTAAAGTTCTTCATAAATTCAACCCATTTTGCATGTTTTTGGTTCAATTTATCCTGTCTGGTTATAAGTTGTAAAGCATGGTTTTCGCTATACAAAACAAACTCTTTCAGAACCAGGTAGTGCCTCCATTTCTTCAATGCATGTATGACTGCATAAAACTCTTTATGATACATGGAATATTTCATCTTGGTCTCGTTCAACTTCTCACTGAAGTATGCAACTGGTCTTTTGTCTTGACTTAAGACTGATCTAATCACAAATCCACTTGCGTCACATCTCACTTGAAATGTTTTTCTGAAGTCTGGTAGAACCAAAACTAGTTGTTCAGTTATCTTCTCTTTCAACAAATTGAAACTTTTCTCCACTTCCTCTGTCCAATGAAAAGATTTATGTCTTTTCTTGACCGTGTCCATCATTGGTGCACAAATTCCACTAAAATTCCTGATGAACTTCCTATAAAAACTGGCTATTCCATGGAAGCTTCTGACTTCAAAGATATTCCTTGGCGATGGCCATTCTTTGATTTATTTTACCTTATCCGAATCCATCTTCAACGCATTCAAAGAGATCCCAAAACCCAAATAAATGAGTTCTGTCTTCATGAAATACAACTTCTTCAGATTTATCAACAACTTCTCTTGATGTAACCTCCTCATCACTAGAGCTAAATGTCTCAAATGTTCTTCCTCCATCTTACTAAATATCAATATATCATCAAGATACACAATTACAAACTTCCCAATGATATCTTTCAAGACTTCGTTCATCAATCTCATGAAAGTATTTGGCGCATTCGTCAAACCAAATGACATGGCAAGACATTCATACAATCCTTCATTCGTCTTGAATGTTGTCTTCCATTCATCACCTTCTCTCATTCTAATCTGATGATACCCTCTTTTCAAATCAATTTTTGAAAAAAATTTTGCTCCACTCAAGCAATCCATCAAGTCATCCATCCTGGGTAAAGGAAATCTATACTTGATGGTGATTTTGTTTATATCCCTCGAGTCTGTACACATTCTCCATCCACCATCCTTCTTTGGACTTAACATTGTTGGTACAACGCATGGACTCAAGATTTCTCTAACCAACCCTTTGTCCATCAAATCCTGGACTTGTCTCTTGACCTCTTCATTCTCCTACGACGTCAGTCTGTAAGATGCTTTTTTTGGAAAACTCGCTCCTGGTACAAGGTTAATGTGATGGATTATACTTATGATGGGAGGAAACGAACAAGGTAAATCGTCCACCACTATATCAACAAAATTATCCAGCAGTTCCTAAATTTCCTCAGGTAGATCATCCATCGATGTGCTGGTCAAGATGACTCTAGGTTTCCTAACCACAACAAATTGCATGTATTCTTATTTCTTTACTTCTTCCAGAATTTCCTTCCCACTCATGAGAAGTATAGTATTGCTTGCTTATTCTTTCACCTTCTTGTCTTCAATTGGCAGAAACATATGTGTCCTACCATTCTTCTCCAAGGTGTATGTGTTCTTTCTTCCGTCATGGAAAACATTTATATCATATTGCCACGGCCTCCCCAACAAAAGATGACATACATCCATGGGAATAACATCACATAAGATCTCATCTCTGTATCCCCCTATCTTAAATTCAACTAAACACTGTTTAGTGACTGTTACCTGATGTCCCTTTTGTAACCACGAAACCTTGTATGGGCTTGGATGTGCAACTGTCTCCAATTCCAGCTTCTCCACCATCGCTATGGATACCAGATTATCTGTGCTTCCACTATCAACTATTACTTTGCATACCCTATCCTTGGTCTTGCAAGAAGTTCTAAACAAACTGTTTCTTTGGACTGGGTTCTCTATCTCTTTCTCTAGCTTCAAGAGAATTTTCCTCATCATTAAGGATCTTCTGCCTTTTGTATCTTCTGTCTCAACATTTCGCCTTTGCGCTTCTGAAATGTGAGATTCACCTTCTCCATATCTTTTTATATCGGGACATTCAAAAGATTTGTGTCCTATCTTTCCACAAACAAAACACTTTATTTCACCCCCTCTACCTCTTCCTCATCCTCTTGCTTGAGGAAAAGTGTTCCTATCAGCGTACTGTCCTCCTTATGAGCTTCCTCCCCTTTCTGGGTGGTTATGTGGTTTCTTCTCTTCATCTTTGGGCTTCTGTACTCTATTTTGGGAAATTAGTTTTCCTCTGCTCTGACTTCTACCTCTGCCCCTTTGACCTTGCTTTCGGGCCAATTTCACTTCTGCCCTTGAAGCAATCTGATAAGAATATTCCACAGTTCTGATTGTCACCATGCTCATCTCATTCTGAATCTCATATCTTAGGCCATTCATATATCTGGTGACTTTTTTATCATCACTCTCGCGATGACCTACTCTGATATTTAATCTGTAAAACTCCTCAGTGTATTCCTTCACTGTCATCCCTTTCTGTCTCAAATTATGCATTCTTCGGAACAAATTGATATGGTAATCTTTGGCTATAAATTTGGCTTTCATCTTTGCTACCATTCTGTCCCAGCTTTTGATTCTTTGTTTTCCTTTGCAACGTCTTTCATCCTGTAGTCCATCCCACCACAGTGCTGCATGCCCTTTCATTCTAGTGACAACATGTTTTACTTTCTTATCTTCTTCGATATCCTCATAGTCGAAGTATTTATCTAGAGCTCTAAACCAATCTAGCAGATCCTCAACATCTCAGTTGCCTTCATACATCGGGATGTCCATTTTTCTCTGGAACCTATTCTTGCAACAACTTTTAATAGACGTTCCTCTACAACATCTTTGACTATGACTTCTTCTCCAGCTCCAGCTTTATTTTCTCTTTCATCCTCACTGATATCTCCAGTATCAAGTGTTCGCCTTTGTGTTGTCTCCATGGCATCTAATCGAGCACAAAGTTCTCTCATTTCCCTTTCCATGGTTGGATCGGGCATTGGTCTTTCTTGACGTCTTCTTGGCAGCATTGTTTCAATCTATCCATGCAGAATTTAAATCACAATTGTCCTCAGTCTTCCCTCTACATAAAAAAAAAGTTGTTAGCTCTGATACCACCTGACACAACACCCCCACCTCAACAGGATCCGCTTGATCTCTCGGCTTATGGATCTTCAAATTCGTTTGAGTCGAAATGGCTCTTTGATTCCCAGCTGGAATCTTAAACACATATAACCACATGTCCTTTTAGAAGTTACATCCACACGAACAAGCATTAGGTGTAAACCTCCACTCCACGTGACCATTGGCGTGACCACAAGATTAACACGAAAAGGGCATGTCGTGTTTTGCGATATTGGGACTTCCATTACAAAGCACCCCGGTTCCTCCAGTTCCTGAAATCCTGAAATGGGTTAACGATCTCTAGATCCTCCCTTGAATTCTCCTAATGTGACCCTCAGCTACAACCCGGGTCCCAACCTTCAAGTGTGTCAGGATTTTGTGTATCAGGGGTCCACGATGTAGCTTTCCTCCCTTTGCCCGATATCCTAAATCGTGATAGTTCTTCACCACAGATCAACAATCTAGACTCTCCCATGATCTGACGGTCCAGATCATGTCGAGATTTCGCGTTGCATGACTTCCGGGTAGTTGTTTCCTTCGCACTCCCGACTCCCGAAATGCCGAAATTCTGGAACACCCAAATAAACGACTCACGCTCCTCTGGATCTAATGGCCGCTATCCCTCTCGAGATTGAGAGTGTTGAAAGACTCTTGCCTTTTCCTTCCTAAAACTCCACTGGATCTAATGGTTCACGGGAAATCGGTGGTTCTCCCTTTGATAATTTCAACTGTCTGTTCAGGCTCTTAGAGATTCCTCACCAAATAACTTGGCGTCAACCCTTCTGAGCTTAGTTTCCATGAGGTGACTTCAAACCTCGTCCTTCCTTCGAACTCCTCGAGGCTCTATCCCTCCTAAGCTTGGTTCTTGCTGCAAACTCAAGGATTCTAAGGAATCATGCATGCACTCCTTGCGGCCTTCATGATAATCTCCGATTATCCAAACACTCCAACTCCACACACTCCTTGCGACATAAGTTATTCAACCACTCACTTGGGTTGGAAAAATCTACGACTTCAACCGGCCTGCACACACCTTGCATGGCTCTATGCTATATTTTCACTTCCGTTGGTATAATAACAACTCTATCTCTCCTGAGATTTTCTGAGGTAAAACCCAGAATCTGTCAACGCATTCCTTGCAGACTTTCACTGCACTCCTTGTAGGAATTATCAGGACGAGAAATAATTGAAACTCATACTCTCCCTCTCATAGACTTCATACATTCAACATGAAATCACACACATACACAACATTGAAACAAATGCATAACAAAGCATATAAGCAAACTGTAAACATACCATTCAATAGATGCAAACAGTAATCATAAAACACCATGAAATTGGATCAAAGCATTCTTATATTAATCCAAGTGCTTTTGTACATGAGTTCAATAGCAACAACTATCTTCCTATACAACTTCTACAACCTCTGTTCTTCTCTGCTCTCTTTCTCTATAGCCTCTACTCTTACAATGAGAATTCTCCTAATACAATACATACGTGGGAGATTTCTTGAGTTTTCCCTCCTACAACCTCAAGCTATCTAATCGAATTAAAGCCTACTTCTACTTTACATTGATTACATTAAATGACTACAACCGACAGATGAGAGCGACGCTCAAGATCTGCATTACAATCCCCAAAACATTTAAGAACAATTACATCCTTCCATCTATTACATTAATGTGCTATCTTTTGAATTCAAAACATCTTCAAAATGTGTGCTGGTGCATATCCAACTGTCCTCTGCTTGCGCTTGCTTTTCTAGTGATGCTCCTGCATCAATTTTGAATAAAAAGGTTGGGCATTGTAGAGACATTTACCTTTAGAGAGATCTAGCGGGTTGCAAGTCTAGCCATTGTAGGCACCGCTTTTCAGTATCATCGTTGTCATCCTGGTCGGGGTTCAACGACAACTTTAATGTATTGGAGTTATTCATTGACATCGATGGCAGAAATAGGGGTCCAATTTGATACACGGGCGGTAATCCCTCCATTACCTTTCCACTCCGGAGGGCATTGAGAAACAGAGCTTCAAGCTAGGAGAACATATTGATGAGAATACTCGAGGACTTGGGGAGATTGGTGCCACTGGAAATGAAGACTCTATAGAAAATGTGGCTTTTGCTCTTAAGAGCTTGTGCAATCTGGGTTGTGGGCAATGGAGGGAAGGTGAGGATATTCAATATCAATTCCTTCTTGCTGAAGTCGTATCCCCGAGAGACCAAAATGGGGGCGTAGAGCGCAAAACCAAGCGTAAATGATGAATCCGTGAAGAGAATGTAATTAGGGAGTTTGAGCTTGGCGGTGACCTGTAAATTAGGAGTCAACACTGAATCCGTAATAATAGCGGAAATTGGCCACTGTGATGTCGAAGAGTTGAGAATATCGATGATGAGGTGTTCTTCGAGGGCTTCCATAGAGTGCCCAATGGCTTCCCACTTCGCAAAAAATTGGATCATCGTCCTTTCTTCCCTCGGATGACGAAGATTGAATCTCGATCTGAACCACATGAATGTGGAGACCCGAAGAAACGATGCCCTGGATGTGTGTGATTTGAGAAGGAGAAACGTTGCCTTTGGTTGTGATAAATGTGAAGGAAAAGATGCAGTTGGCTACTAAAACTATTGTGAGATGTAGAAAGGGCATGAAATGGCCCATTCCGGCCGAGGGAAACATGGCCATGTGACCTTTGTTCCTCTTATCATCACCAGTAGCATTGCCTATATTACTATTGTGTTCTTCTTGAAGCAACTTTTCTGCAATCATGGCCATCCGAATATCTCACTCACTCAACCCAATCTTATCACGAGCAAATCACAAAACAAGGAGCGCTCAAGCTTCCTGTTATAATTACTGCTATATGAAATGAAGAAATACTACCTGTCTACAACACCTTGCTAGTGTCTGCAACTGTGATGCTCTCTCACATATGCAAATTTCTATTTTTTTTTAAGGATATTCATGTTAACACCACCGAGAATGAATAAAGAGTCATGAGGTATTACAAAAAGCATAGACTTAAAAATATTTTTAAAATACTTTATGTTACGACAATAGTTCTTATTGAATCCATGCTAATCTTGAATCCAAAGTTTTGTTTTTTTGGGGGGATTTTATTTTGGCTTTCACATCTGTGTAACTCCCACTTCAAGTGGGTCCGCATACTAAGCATATCTATGAAATTTAAGATAAAGAACATATTGCGTACATTTGATCGAATGAAATTTGCAAGAAAATGTTAAATATATTTTATAATAAAATTAAATGGCAAGAAAATATTTTATAATAATAATAATATTTCTAAATTTTATAAATTAATATGATATATTTTTTCAGAATTTATAAATTAATATGATATATTTTTTCAATAATTATATATTAGTGTTTTCTAACTTTATAATAATTTATATTTTTTTAATTGTTAGAATTTAATAATATAGAATAACTTTATAATCATATATTTTTTAATTGTTGAAATTTAATTATTTAATATTATAGAAAGTTAGATATTTATTGATTTGAAATTTTGATGATTTGAATAAATTTATCTTATTATAGTAGAGTTTTTTTTATATTTATTTTTTTTTAAATTTTGTTCATATTTTTTTTTTTTATTGAATTGCAATTAAAAAAATCTATATGCTACAAGATTAACTTACTCCATCACATATCTTATCACTAACCACTAACCTAAAAAACACCATGATATTTAGTGTTCGCCACTACCAAATTCATAAATAACTAATCATAGATATAGGAATTACTTTAGAATTCTTCTTTTATACTCCACATTAATAACTTCTTCTCTCTAGTTTTCAAATAACAAGGATCTCAAATTTTATAACAAATGCATAGCTACCTACATTGATCT
This sequence comes from Picea glauca, assembly GCA_000966675.3. NCBI lineage: Eukaryota > Viridiplantae > Streptophyta > Pinopsida > Pinales > Pinaceae > Picea > Picea glauca. The sequence continues at coordinate 66,562 of JZKD02S1630609.1, forward strand.
TCAATTCACRAACCTTAAAACTCATTGYTTCATTTTTTTTTCCAKCATCCTTGTTAACCTCTTTGACCTCTTCTCAATAATATCCATGTTATTGTGTTTTCACTTCTAGTATCATTAGCTCTTAATAGAGTAAAGRAATTTTATGTCACCTTGAACTATCATAAACSACAATCATATCCATAGGAGTACAAGMAAACTAAAACTAAGGTTAACATTGAGGTCATTGCATAAAAATCCATAAGCAAACTACAACCATGATTAGCATTGGGTCATCACATAAATATCCATATATAGTGATTGATGAYGATTTTTTTTTTTTATGTTTATTAGTGGTTGGTAGMATTAGAATTCTCAAAGCACTTCCAATTATCATTTTGACATTTAAAGCTATAMTAATGTATCTTATTACCTTACTATATTTTAATGAGTAACWARATATTTTCATCATATCTAATATTTGTAATAATACTAGCCTTCATAAACTTTTAATTCGTCAAAATTACGGAGATCAAATCTTCTCTCCAATCTTTTTGAGAATACAAAAAAAATTCTAAAGTAAACAAAATAATTTCTCACCATTTGTTTTCTTAAGGTCCAATAGACCAAAGTTGGTCTTGATGGATGATAATAATCATCATCATTTGCAACGAAAATACACAATGACGAACAACTTGACATAAAACACTAACACTCATTGGTTGGCACCTAAATGTTCTTTTAATTTGGAGTGTTGACCTTCATATGTATGTCAAAGGTAAGCCACTAGAGGTTAAATTTGTGTTGGGCATTAGTGGATTGTGAGTCATAGACATTCTCCTCATAATAAGAGGGGGGCATTGCTGTGTGTATATTTCAATCATTTGACAATTTGTTTTGAGGATCTAGACAAAAACCAAACCAATAAATATTTTGATGTGAAAAATATGGTATTATTATGATGATGGAAATAGATGGACATGCACACATTGAATCCTAGAAACATACATGGACAACGTTAAATGAGTCCCTAATCATATGATTCATCAGATATGATGCAGAGAGGGGCTAAGACAATTCTAAAATACGATATCTATTAATGTTAATAAAATACAATCGAACAATGCATTCTTATATTGAAAATGATATTACAAAAACTCGTCGTCAATAGAATGCCCTGGAAAATTCAATTGATGTATCAACTTAGTGTTCTTACCATAGCTACCAAGATTGTGTACTATATCCATAATTGCATCTTACATATTGCAGAAGATTATATTGAAACCTGGATGTTTCTATTTCATCCTACTGACTATGTACCTGAGAGCAAAATTATACCCAAGCACCATGTTATTTATTTCAATAGTGCATATGCGATGCACATCCAAGAGGCCCTAACCCCACGCCCAAGAATTTTCTTGCATTCACATTATACAAATGTTGCACAATCATAAATGCACCCAAATTGGTATTCAATTCAATTAAACTGTTGTGTTTATGGAGTTAAGCCGTCACAATTGTGTTTATGGAGCTCAACCGTCACTTCGTCCATCCGTGTAGCTTCTCTTTTGTCATATTGTTTGCTCCTCATATTCGCTTGGCATGGGGGATAATATTAAATGTCCGGGTAAAATTAAACGCCTCCAATGTAAGTCATAGTTCCATAGGTCATAGTTCCAGAGGGTGTAGCTCTAGAGGTCACAGTTCCACATGTCATAGTTCCACAGGTAGTTCTAGAGGGTGTAGCTCCAGAGGTCACAATTCCATAGGTCATAGTTCCATGGGTCATAGTTACAGAGGTCGTAGTTCAAGAGGGCGTAGTTGCATAGGTCATAGTTCCACAGGTCATAGTTCCATAGGTCATAGTTCCAGAGGTCATAGTTCTAGAGGGCATAGTTCCCAAGGTCATAGTTCTAGAGGTCATAGTTCTGGAGGGCATAGTTCCATAGGTCAAAGTTCCAAAGCACATAGTTCCAGAGGTCATAGTTCCATAGGGCGTAGTTCCAGAGGTCAGAGTTCCAGAGATCATAGTTCCAGAGGGCATAGTTCCAGAGGTCATAGTTCTAGAGGGCATAGTTCCAAAGTTCACAGTTCCACAGGTCACAGTTCCACAAGTCGTAGTTCCAGAGGGTGTATTTCTAGAGGTCATAGTTCCATAGGTCATAGTTTCATAGGGCGTAGCTCTAGAGGTCACAGTTCCACAAGTCATAGTTCCACAGGTATTTCTAGAGGGCGTAGCTCTAGAGGTCACAATTCCATAGGTCATAGTTCCACGGGTCATAGTTCCAGAGGTCATAGTTCCATAGGGTGTAGTTCCATAGGTCATAGTTCCATAGGTTAGTTCTAGAGGTCATAGTTCTAGAGGTCATAGTTCTAGAGGGCATAGTTCAATAGGTCATAGTTCCAGAGGGCGTAGTTCGAGAGGTCACAGTTCGAGAGGTCACAGTTCCACAGGTCATAGTTCCAGAGGGCATAGTTATATAGGTCATAGTTCAAGAGGTCATAGTTCCAGAGGGCGTAGCTCCAAAGGTCACAATTCCATAGGTCATAGTTCCACGAGTCATAGTTCCAGAGGTCATAGTTCCAGAGGGTGTAGTTCCATAGGTCATACTTACACATGTCAGTTCCATAGGTCATAGTTCTAGAGGTCATAGTTCAAGAGGTCATAGTTCCAGAGGGCATAGTTCCAGAGGTCACAGTTCCATAGGTCACAGTTCCATAGGTCACAGTTCCACATGTCATAGTTCTAGAGGGCGTAGTTCTAGAGGTCATAGTTCAAGAGGTCATAGTTCAAGAGGTCATAGTTCTAGAGGGCGTAGCTCCAGAGGCCACAATTCCATAAGTCATTGTTCCACGGGTCATAGTTCCAGAGGTCATAGTTCCAGAGGGCGTAGTTCCATAGGTCATAGTTCCACAGGTCAGTTCCACAAGTCATAGTTCCATAGGTCATAGTTCCAGAGGTCATAGTTCTAGAGTGTGTAGTTCTAGAGGTCATAGTCCTGGAGGGCATAGTTCCATAGGTCAAAGTTCCAGAGCACGTAGTTTTAGAGGTCATAGTTCCACAGGGTGTAGTTCTAGAGGTCATAGTTCCACAGGGCGTAGTTCTAGAGGTCATAGTTCCAGAGGTCATAGTTCCACAGGTCATAGTTCCAGAGGGCGTAGTTATAGAGGTACTAGTTCCAGAGGGCATAGAACTAGAGGTCACAGTTCCACAAATCATAGTTCCACAGGTCACAGTTCCACAAGTCACAGTTCCACAGGTAGTTCTAGAGGGCATATCTACAGAGGTCACAATTCCATAGGTCATAGTTCCACGGGTCATATTTCCAGAGGCCATAGTTCTAGAGGGCGTAGTTCCATAGGTCATAGTTCCACAGGTTAGTTCCAGAGGTCATAGTTCCAGAGGGCGTAGTTCAAGAGGTCATAGTTCCAGAGGGCATAGTTCCAGAGGTCATATTTCTAGAGGTCATAGTTACACAGGTCATAGTTCCAAAGGGCGTAGTTATAGAGGTCATAGTTCCAGAGGGCATAGCTCCATAGGTCACAATTCCATAGGTCATAGTTCCACGGGTCATATTTCTAGAGGTCATAGTTCCAGAGGGCATAGTTCCATAGGTCATAGTTCCACAGGTCAGTTCCACAAGTCATAGTTTCATAGGTCATAGTTCCAGAGGTCATAGTTCTAGAGGGCGTAGTTCCAGAGGTCATAGTTCTGGAGGGTGTAGTTCCACAGGTCAAAGTTCCAGAGCATGTAGTTCCAGAGGTCATAGTTCCACAGGGTGTAGTTCCAGAGGTCATAGTTCCAGAGGGTGTAGTTCCAGAGGTCATAGTTCCAGAGGGGGTATTTCCATAGGTCCCAGTTCCATGGGTCATAGTTCCAAAGGACGTAGTTCTATAGGTCATAGTTCCAGAGGGCGTAGCTCTAGAGGTCACATTTCCATAGGTCACAGTTCCACAGGTCATAGTTACATAGGTAGTTCTAGAGGGCGTATCTCCAGAGGTCATAATTCCATAGGTCATAGTTCCACGGGTCATAGTTCCAAAGGTCATAGTTCCAGAGGGCGTAGTTCCATAGGTCATAGTTACACAGGTCAGTTCCAGAGGTCATAGTTCTAAAGGGCGTATTTCCAGAGGTCACAATTCCATAGGTCACAGTTCCACATGTCATAGTTCCACATGTCATAGTTCCATAGGGCGTAGTTCTAGAGGTCATAGTTTTAATTTTTTTAATTGTTGTAACAACAACAACCCTTGCAGGTTGCAAGCATTGTACATTACCAGGATAACTAATAAAAAGGAAAACTTGTTGTGTTTATTTCCTTCTATTATTGAGTGCATGCTTGAGTGGGGATCTGGGATTACTTTCTGTGATCTTCATTTGTTTACTCTAACATTCATCTTATATTGAATATTTTGTTATTCTTATTCATGCATGTAAAATAACAGATCTAACTACATCATTCATGCATTTTTCTAACATCTAATCATTGACAATAAAGGAAATACACAATATTCAATCACATAACACATGATATACCATGGTTCACCCCCATCTGGGATAAGTCCACAAATATTTGGCTACTCTACTATTTTATTATGGTGTTTCCAAAACTACAGCACCACGCACATTACAACTCTCCATCAAACAGGTCGAGATCTACAATGAGGTGGACTAGATCACACCAGGCTCCTCAGCCTATGATATAACCCTCAATATATACCTTATTTCCTCTCCTCATCTCAACAACTTAAAAAATGAGATCGAATTTTACAGACATTCTGAACCACAACCAAAACCCTGAACCAAAACCAATAACAGTCTTCCAACCCCAACCTAGACCTCCTAGGTACCTATTTATACATGTTTTTGTCTTACCATCCATTACATCCTCTTACCAAAAAACTAACCCTAGCATGGTTAGGTCTTCTTGCATGCATGCCTCCCATGCTTTTCTCCTCTGCATGCACATTTGCTTTCCACGTGTTGTTTTTCCTGCTAGCTGTATTTCTCCCATGTCCTGCTTTTCTCCACAATGGGCCTACGCCAAACAATGAGTTAATTAAGTAGTAAACAATATCAAAGGTATGAGAGACAAATTAAAGGAATAGGTTGTTTTCAAAAAGGTATTGATATCCCTACCAATGAGATTTAATTCAAATATTTCAACACTAGAAGAGAGAGTGGACCTAGCTACACTAACCATGGATGAGTTGCATCAGACACTCAGAGGTTATGAGATGGGAATAGAGAAAGACAATCAAGTTACAAAGGACGCATATAAGAAGACAAAGAAAAAGGACATGCTAAAGGAAAAGTCAGATAGTAGCGACAACGATATCTCAGAAGACGATGAAGAAGTGGCCAACTTCGTTAAAAGGATGAAAAAGGGAACTCAAAAATATAAAGAAAAGCTTCTGTTGATTTGTTTTAATTGTGATCATATTGGTCATTTTGCTAATAAATGTCCAAATAGGAAAGAGAAAATACTTTTAAAAGAAAAACATGCAGAACAACTCTAAAGCTTTGGATGAGATTATCAACAGTCAAAGGCCACATCATGACAAGTCCAGATTAGGATACAACCAAACAGAAAAGAGATCAAGATTCAAAACAAAAGATCAAGAAACAAAACCAAGAAGCTATGCTGAGACAGTCAGAGGATCTCCTAAGACGGAAGAAGATAATAAGTTTGATAAGGAATATCACAGAGATACTCCACCACCCAGAAGATTTAGATTTCAGAATCAACAACAGTAAAAAACAAGAAGGCCTCAAGAAGAAGAAGGGCTCAAAAGAGTAATGATGCAGGAGAATTGCTAGCGAGCACGCAGAGCAGGACCTATCAGCGTCTGGGAATCGGTACGGGATCTCAACGCTGGCAGTCACGACAGATATTTTGAAGTCCGCTTTAACTCAGTGTCAGAAAAATATTTGGAGGCACGCTTGAGGGATCGCGAGCGAAGTGGGAGTTTCCACTCCGGCTCTGGAATGCGACTGGACTAAGATAGTTTTAGATTAGGTTTTGATGTAGACAAGTAGTCAAGGGGAACCCTATGATCCTACTGAGATAAATAGAGGATTTGTACGCCCAAATGAGGCTACATGGATGGATAGATTTTAGATGGAAGTTAGATGGAAATTAGCTGCAAGATAGGAGGAGATTTCTGAGTTTCAGTATTTTTATTTTTCATTTACATTTGTAACCATTTTCATTTTGGAATATAATAGAGGAAAATTGATCCAATGCATGGGGTGGATATTGTTTGCAATTCCCTGTTATTGTGATTTCATGAATGAATGAATGAATTTCGTCATGAATAGATGGAACTGTGAATATTAAGATAAGTTTCAATTGTTTCTCTTCTGTCAAGTGGTGCAAGTGTGCACACAGAGCGTAAGGAGTGCATTGACAGAATCTGTTTCAATCCGAAGATAAGAAGAGATAACACAAAAAATTCCCTTTGCAAGGAGGAAAATGGATTGGTGCAAGGCATGCACAGTCGTCCGTAGGAACTCGAACCTGCGTAAGAAACTGGTGCAAAGTGTTCACACAGAAAAATGGGAATGCCAGGAGGGCGAGAGGAATTTCTCTTCGAGAAATTCTTTGGATTTGAGTTATCGAAATCCTTGAACACAAGGAATGCGCGGGAAGTCGAAGTCTTCACGAGACCAATCTCAGGAGAAGTAGTTCTTTTTAGAAGCGTAGTCAAAGTTTGAAGGATAGACTCACATGAACTTCAAAGATAGAGACCTTTGAAGACTTAGAAACTTTCTGAGTCAGACGAAACAAATCTCAAGAGGAGGAGCGGAAACAACTGTTAGATCGGTTGCGAAGGGAACCTAGAGCGCTAGATTAACGTCCAGTGACTAGAGGAAGCGCGAGGAGAAGATCATATCTGGACCATTAGATCTGAGCATGTGGAACAACAATCGTTGGATCCATAGATAAGTGCACAGACTTTAACCTTTGGAAGTGCAAGGGCAAAAAAAATCGTGAAACACAAGTCCACGAAACAATCATAGCCATTGATCAGAGTAAAGGTGTGGGCAGTAGATCTAGTTCGCAAGAAATTCACGGTTTTGGATATCGGGAGAAGAGAGGTGAGAATTCCTCCAACTTCGTGAAACAAAAATTCCCGAGTTCGTGAAGGAGGAAGTAGGACCATCGGATCACACAGGTTTTTGACCGTTGATTTGATGTGAGTGAAGCCCAGATTTTGGGTTTTGAAAATCGGGAGGACAAGCGAACAAAACCTTCTGGGGACGTGAACCATGAAGTGCTCCAGAGATTGGCCCAAGGTCATAGTGAGGGGTCATATCATTGAATATTAAGGGAGGAGCTAGACCGCGCTAGGCCCCACTTCAAGATTTCAGGAGTCGGAGAGTTTGGGTTGGCGTAGGTGAAAACACCCAACACGTGAAGTCTCAAAGAGCCTGTTGGTCAGGCGGGTGGTCATGGTCGTGGTCACAAAAGTGAAGGCGCTCAACCTGGGAAGAGATAAGAACCCGATTTGAGTGGAAGTTGGACAGTGTTCATGAGAGGACCCATGGGTCTCAGACAAGCTGTGCGTTTGGAGAAAGGACCTGTGTAAGTGGGTTTGGATTCTAGCAGAGACCTAAAGAGTCGATCCGACTCAGTTTCTTGATCTATCCTAAACCAGGAGGTCGCACAACCCTTAGGAGAGAAGGGGGGTCTGCATCAAGTGGTATCAGAGCATAATTTTTTTCTTGCAGACAACAGGCAAAGGAGAAGAGACAAAAGAACTCAAAGTTGTACTTTGTGTGTGACAGTCAGTCAAAAAAATCCCACCAAGGAGACGAATGGAACCACCTTTGGCCAATCGAGCTGTAGAAAGGGATATGCGAGAACTTCGTGCAATATTAGAGGCGATGGAGGCAGCGTAGAGATGAGAACCTGAGGCTAGAGACATCAACGATGCAGAGAGTGAAGTGACATAAGTTGAAGAAGATGTAAGAGAGGATGTTGCCGAAGAATGTTTGCTGAGAGAAATTGTTAGATTGGGAGGCAGAACCAAGATAGAGGTTCCAATGTATGAAGGTAATTTAGATGTTGAAGAGCTGTTGGATTGGATAAGATCCATGAACAAACATTTCGACTATGAATATGCCGAAGAAGAGAAAAGAGTAAAACAGGATGTCACCAGACTAAAGGGACACGCAACACTGCGGTGGGATGAACTCCAGGCTGAGAGGAGAAGCAAAGGCAAACAAAAGATAAATAATTGGGACAAAATGGTAGCCAAGTTAAAGGCTAAGTTCATGCCCAAATATTATCATATCAATCTGTTCAGGAAGTTACAGAACCTGAGACAAAAGGGGATGACAGTTAAGGAGTACACAGAGGAGTTCTATAGGCTGAACATTAGAACTGGACGAAGGGAGAGAGATGAAGAAAACGTTGTCAGATACATAAATGGTCTGAGATATGAAATCCAAGATGAGTTCATCATGATGCCAGTAAAGAAAGTGGAGGATGCTTATCAGTTTGCACTGAAAACATAGGAGAAGTTGGCTAGAAAACAAAGCCAATGAGGAAGAGGTAAAATACCAGCCCCAAAAAAAATCAAGGGAGTTACCAATGACAAAGAACATAAGCCTAAGGACAAGACTGAGAAACCACACAGTCACTCGAAAAGAGGAGGAAGTTCCTGAGAAATACAGGGTGGTGGAAGAAGTTCTTCTAGAGGAAGAGGAAGAAGAGGAGGAGGAGAAGTAAGATGCTATGCCTGTGGAAAGACATGGCACATGTCTTGGGAATGTCCCGAGAAAAATAAAGAAGGAGGAGGTGAGGCTCACATTTTAGAATCATAGAGAAGAGATGTTGAAGTAGAAGGACCAGAGGATGGAAGATCCCTGATGTTGGGGAAGGTTCTCTTAAAACTAGAGGCAGAAGTTGAGAAGCTGATACAGAGGAACAGTCTCTTCAAAATAACTTGCAAGACTAAGGACAGAGTATGAAAAGTGATAATTGACAGTGGAAGAACTGATAACTTAGTATCCATGGAGATGGTGGATAAATTGGAGATGGAGACGACTGCACACCCAAAGCTATACAAAGTCTCATGACTGCATAAAGGACACCAATTTGACAAAAATGTCATTCATGATGGGAGGAAGAATACATACACATTATAGAAGAATGGTAGAACACACATGTTTCTTCCAATAGAAGAGAAGAAAGTGAAAGGGGAAGCCAACACAAGCATACTTCTCATGAGTGGGAAGGAACTCCTGAAAGAAGTCAAGAAGGAACAAGAGATGTAGTTCGTTGTGGTGAGGAAACCTAGAGTTATCCTTACAAGTACCTCGATGGAGGATTTGTCTGAAGAAGTTCAGGAATTGTTGTATAATTTTGTTGACATAGTGGTGGATGAGCTGCCTAACTCATTGCAACCCATCAGAAGTATCAATCACCATATTGACTTGATACCAGGAGAAAGTCTTCCAAACAAAGCAACATACAGATTGACACCTCGAGAGAATGAGGAAGTGAAGAACCAAGTCCAGGAGTTGTTAGACAAGGGTTTGGTTAGAGAGAGCTTGAGCCCATGCGTAGTACCAATTGTGTTGAGTCCAAAGAAGGATGGAGGGTGGAGAATGTGTACAGACTCAAGAGACATTAACAAGATCACTATCAGGTAGAGATTTCCTTTACCAAGAATGGATGATTTAATGGACTGTTTAAGTGGAGAATATTTATTTTCTAAAATAGATTTGAAAAGTGGATATCACTAGATCATAATGAGAGAAGGTGATGAATGGAAGACAACCTTTAAGACAAATGAAGGTTTGTATGAGTGGCTTGTTATGCCATTTGGCTTGACAAATGCCCCAAGTACTTTTATGAGGCTGATGAATGAGATACTAAAATATTTCATTGGCAAGTTTGTGGTTGTGTATATAGATGATATATTGACCTTTAGCAGGACTAAAGAGGAGAATTTGAGACACCTGTCACTAGTAATGAGGAGACTACAATAGGAGAATATGTTGATAAATCTGAAGAAGTCCTCTTTTATGAAGACAAAACTCATTTACTTAGGTTTTGTGATCTCTTCAAATGAACTGAAGATGGATCCAGAGAAGGTGAAAGCAATCAAAGAATGGCCATCACCAAGGAGTATGTTTGAGGTAAGAAGCTTCCATGGATTAACAAGCTTCTATAGGAAGTTCATTAGAGACTTCAGTGGAATTTGTGCACCAATGATGGATACAATGAAGAAGAAGCACAAGTATTTTAAATGGACAGACGAGGCCGAGAAGAGATTCAATATACTGAAGGAGAAAATAACAGAATGACCAATTCTGGTCTTGCCAAATTTTGAGAAGACATTTCAGGTGAGATGTGACGCAAGTGGAGTTGCAATTGGAGCAGTTTTGAGCCAGGATAATAGACTTGTTGCATATTTCAGTGAGAAGATGAATGAGGCCAAGAGAAAATACTCCACGTATGATAAGGAATTTTAAGCCATAATTCAAGCCTTGAATAACTGGAGACACTACCTTGTCCCACAAGAATTTGTCTTGTATAACGATAATTAGGATTTACAATTCATAACCAGACAGGGAAAATTGAATCAGAGGCATGCAAAATGGGTTGATTTTATGTAGAATTTTACATTTGTCATAAAACATATTGCTGGGAATGCTAACAAAGTTGTTGATGCGTTAAGCATGAGATGTTTGATTCTATAGGAATTCTAGGTGAAGACCTTGGGGTTTAAACACCTTAAGGATATGTATTGTGATGATACAGATTTCAAGGAAGCATACGAAGCATGTGCAAATCCTGTACTGAGAAACAAAATCTGGTGGAAAAAGTATACGATTCAAGAGGGATTGTTGTTCAAAGGAAATTAGTTGTGAATACCAAAATGCTCAATGAGGGATAACCTTTTGAAGGAAAAGCATAGTGGAGGATTGGTTGGACATTTTGGCCATGATAAAACATTTGCATAGTTGATAAGTTCATTCTATTGGCCAGGTATGAGAACATAAGTGATAAAGTTTGTGAACAGATATAGAATCTGCCAACATGTAAAAGGAAAGAGACAGAACACTAGATTGTATCAACCATTGCCAATACCAAAGAGGCCTTGGGATGAAATAAGCATGGATTTCATGTTGGGACTGCCAAGAACAGAAAAATGATGTGATTCCATATTTGTGGTGGTGGATAGATTTTCAAAGATGGCACACTTTATCCCATGCCGAAAGATCGGTGACACAACGCATGTTGCAAATCTATTTTTCAAGGAAGTTGTGAGACTTCACGGCCTAACCAGAAGCATTGTCTCGGACATAGACACAAAATTTGTTGGTCACTTTTGGATAACACTATGGAAGAAGTTGTGGACAGAATTATCCTTCAGCTCAACTTATCACCCTCAGACAAATGGACAGACTGAGGTGGTAAACATAAGTTTGGGAAACTTATTAAAGAGTCTAGTCACTACACACCATAATAAGTGGGATCAGATTCTACCACAACCAAAATTTGCATACAATGACTCACCAAACAGGAGTACTGGAAAGAGCCCATTCCAGATACTATATGGAATGAAACCCAGGGGAGTATCTGAGTTGAGATACTTGGAATAGAGTGAGATCAAGAGCGCTGGAGTAGAAGATTTTGCTGCAGAAACACAAAGTCTCCATAGCCAGATCAGAGGACAATTGCATAGTTCTAACTAGGAGTAAAAATGCAGATATGATTAACATCGCAAAGAACTTCAATTTGAAGTAGGAGATCAGGTTCTGGAACATCTCAGGAAGGAAAGGTTCCCTAGGGGAACATATAACAAGTTAAAGATGAAGAAAATAGGATCCTGTAAGATCTTAAGGAAGTTTGATGCAAATGCCTATGAGATTGAGTTGTCAGATGATGTGGGAATATCGCCCATATTCAATGTTTCAGACCTGTATCCTTACAGGAAATATGACACAGAGGGATCAGAAGACAGGAGAAGATTCAGTGGGAGAAACAAATGCCCATAGCAGAAAAACTACAGATGGAGAATATTGTTGATTAGAGGATCGACAAGAAAACCAGAAGGAAGACCTATTTTGAATATCTGGTCAAGTGGAAGGGACACCCAATAGAATATGTCAGTTGTGAAAATGAATATGACATCCAGAATCATGGAAATTCGGTGCAAGAGCTCATGATCAGGATTCCATGAATTTTTGTCAAGGGGAGTATGATGCAGGAGCATCACTAGAAACCACACGGAGTAGGACCTATCAACGTCTAGGAATCTCTACGGGATCTCAACGTTGGCAGTCACGATAGATATTTTGAAGTCTTCCTTAACTCAGCGTTGGAAAAATATTTGGAGGCACGCTTGAGGGATCGCGAGCGAAGTGGGAGTTTCCACTCCGACTTTGGAATGCGACTGGACTAAGATAACTGTATATTAGGTTTTGATTTAGACAAGTAGTTAGGGGGAACCCTAAGATCCCTCTGAGATAAATAGAGGATTTGTAAGCCCAAAAAAGGCTAGATGGATGGATATATGTTAGATGGAAGTTAGCTGGAAATTAGCTGCAAGTTAGGAGGATATTTCTGAGTTTCAGTATTTTTATTTTTCATTTACAGTTGTAACCATTTTCTTTTTGGAATATAACAGAGGAAAATTGATCCAATTCATGGGGTGGATATTGTTTGCAATTCCCTATTATTGTGCTTTCATGAATGAATGAATGAATTTTGTCATGAATAGATGGAACTGTGAAAACTAAGATAAGTTTCAATTGTTTCTCTTTTGTCGAGTGGTGCAAGTGTGCACACAGAATGCAAGGAGTGTGTTGATGAAATCTGTTTCAATTCTGAAGCTCAAAAGAGATAGCACGAAACTTTCCCTTTGCAAGGAGTGCAAAGAGACTAGTGAAAGGTGTGCATAGTCATTCGCAGGAACTCGAACTGCATAAGAATCGGTGCAAAGTTTGCACAGAGAAAAAGGGGAATGCCAGGAGGGTGAGAGGAATTTCTCTTCGAGAAATCCTTTGGATCTGATTTATCAAAATCCCTGAACACAAGGAGTGCGTGGGAAGTCAAAGTCTTCATGAGACCAAGCTCAGGAGGAGTAGCGCCTTTTAGAAGCACAGTCGAAGTTTGAAGGACAGACTCACAGGAACTTCAAAGGTAGAGACCTTTGAAGACTTAAAAACTTTCTGAGTCAGACGAAGAAAAGCTCAAGAGGAGGAGCAGAAACAACCATTAGTTCGGTTGTGGAGGGAACTTGGACTGTTAGATCAACGTCCAATGACAAGAGGAAGCGTGAGGAGAAGATCAGATCTGGACCGTTATATCTGAGCGCCTCGACCAACAGTTGTTGGATCCAGAGATAAGTGGACGAAATTTAACCCTTGGAAGTGCACAGGGCAAGCAAAATCGTGAAATCCAATTCCACAAAACGATCATAGCCGTTGATCGGAGGAAAGGTGTGGGCCATAGATCTAGTCCCCAAGAAATTCGCAAGTTCAGATATTGGGAGAAGAGAGGTGAGAATTCCTCCAACTTCAAGAAATGCAAAGTTACGAGTTCTCGAAGGAGGAAGCAGAACCGTCGAATCACACGGGTTTTGGACCATTGATCTTATGTGAGTGAAGCCCATATTTTGGGTTTAGGAAATCGGGAGGATGAGCGAACAAAACCTTCCGGGGACGTGAACCACGAAGCGCTTGAGATATGGCCCTGGGTCATAGTGAGGGGTCATATCACCGAAGATTAAGGGAGGAGCTATCCCGCGCTAGGCCCCACTTCGGGATTTCGGGAGTTGGAGAGTCAGGGTTGGCATAGGTGCAAACACCCAACACGCGAAGTCGCGAAGTGCCTGTTGGTCAGGTAGGTGGTCACGGTCGTGGTCATGAAAGTGAAGGTGCTTAGCCTGGGAAGAGCTAAGAGCCCAGTTCGAGTGGAAGTTGGACAATGTTCAGGAGAGAACCCATGGGTCTCAAACGACCTGTGCGTTTGGAGAAATGACCTATGTAAGTGGGTTTGGAGTCTAGCAGAGACCCAAAGAGTCGATCCGACTCAGTTTCTTGATCGATCCTAGACCAAGAGGTCGCACAACCCTTAGGAGAGAAGGGGGGTCTGTATCAAGTAACTTCTTTCAGAAGATATTCAACTCTCATGTATCAAACTATCTTCCTTGGACTATGTTATTCGTGTAAACATTTTGGACATAAGGATGTAATTGCAGAGAAAATAATAGGAATAGAAACAACCATGAAATTTGTGCATGAAATGGTTATTTAAGAAGGCCTAGTGAAACACAGAGAAGAAGCTACAACAGGTTTGAATCCTTGAGTACTGAAACAAAATGATACAAGTGCAGCACATTTGGACACAAGGCCAAAGATTGTAGAATGAAAGTTGCTCCAAGAGAATCACAACATAACAAAAACAGTTACAGACATGAACCTCAAAGAATATGGAGTACAACAATGAAGAATTCACACTCGCGCTACAAGCTCAACATAAGAAACATGGTTGGTATATTGACAATGGTTGTTCAAAGCACATGACAGGTGATAAGGACATGTTTCTAACTTGGAAAAAGGAAAGAGATGGGTCATTATATTTTGGAAATGACAACCTAGGAAGAATCATTGGAAGAGGCACAGTCAAGATTGGAAGTAAGGATACCAAGGCAGAAAATGTTTTACTAGTGGAAGATATGAAACACAATATTCTGAATGTAATTCAAATGTTTGACCAAGGTCACAAACTTCTTTTTGATTCACATAAATGTGAGATAAGAAAATAAGATTCAGGTAGAGTGGTGGCGACAACTGTGAGAAATCCAAGAAACATATATGTACTAAGTGAAATTGGAAAGGAAAAGTGTTTTTTAGGAAAGGAAGATGAAGTTTGGCTATGGAACAGAAAAATGGGTCACATAAATTTTGATAATCTTGTGGAGGTCAACAAAAAGGAAACAGTCATATAAATGCCTCATATCATGAAGCCAACCAACATATTATACAATCATTGTCAACAAAGAAAGTGTAACAACTCCTTCATTACGACAACAAAAGTGATGTACAAAAGAGGTAATATATGTTTTTTGAAACAAACAAACGTTACGACAAGAGACAAGTGTCACAACATAAATTAATAACTACGCAATCAATTTCATCACAACCAACTAAAAGCAACATCACTATTATTCAATCAAACATATCTCAAGTGATAACATAAGGAAACTACCCACCCAACCTATCCTGCACAGTTAGGATCTCCAAGACACATAAGAAATGCTCAAGTCCAGGATTCATCCAATTGATTTTGACCACATAAGGTCTGTGGACTAACGGATGCTATGAGGAACAAGGGGGTATCTAAATCTCATTAATCTAATCATAAACCACAATGAATACTGGATTGATCAGCCATATCAATCCTTCAATTCCTCACGTACAATGGAATACCCTACTATACTTAATCAATATTTTATGCAAAATTAAGTGCAATAAAGCAAGATGATAATACTTAAAGAAGGTACGAAACACAAGAGCATAAATACAATCTTAGGAGTGGATAGGGATCTAATTCTAATATTCATTAGTATCTTGTCAATTCATGCTCAATCAAGGTCAAGCATCAATTAAGAATCAAAACATCTGCAATAATTACAACCCCTATGTAACTCAACTGTGTACCTTACTAACATGATATAATTTAATTAAGAATAAAAAGTAATTCAAATACTAGGTACACTTCCAATCATGAAATCCCATAAGAAAATTAAATGTCTTCCTTATGCACAACATAAGGATTCAATACCACTTTAAGTAACCGTTTAAACTATACAAAATTAATCATAAATAACAATAATAAGCATTCAAGCTACATGCATACCATTTAAAAGAACAATAGAAGACTCAACCATTATTAAGCAATAAGAATACTCAAATGCTACTTTACCTATTTATTACAAACTATAAGAAAATTATAAGAAGATCAATCTTATTAAACTATACATACCAAATCAATGCTTCCTTAAATTACATAAACATTATAAAACTATTAAAGAAGATCAACATCATATTAAACAATATATAAGGTTTTATACAACCTTCATAACCAAGTATAAAGTTGTTCTCATCATAGCAAGTAATATATCAAGAATTTAACTAATTACATATCCATTTTAAGAAATTAGGAAGATAAATTCATATTTAAGAATCAATAAAGTTTCACATGCTAGTTTACAAAGCATTATATAAGATGATTAAAAGAAGAATCAATCACTTCAAATCTTTATTTAAGAGTAAACAACAAATCCACTAAAGGAACTGAACCTAAGTGAGAAGGGTAACATGCAAATATCTCAACCAACAGAGTTCTGGAATCTAATCTGGCCCTTGATACGGCGTTTATTCTAGCACTTGATCCGACACCTAATCTGACACTTGTTCCAGACCTTGAAACATAATTAAATTTATGATAAATTCAAATTAAAATCAACACACAACAAATAAAGGTTTCAAAAAATGGTAGGAGCTGCAATCTTATAATGGTAGAGGTTCAAAGGCACAAGAGGAAAACCGTTCAAGGTGATCAAAGACTAAAACAGAGACCCAAGAATTAGAAAAAATGGATTGAATCAAAAGAAACAAACCATGAAATTCATGTATCAAAACAAAAAAAAATGATTTAAAAGATTATATCAAGATGCAAATTCAAATCTTGCACTATGAAATGATTCCAATTAATAAAAATCAACACGAAATCCCCCACCAGTAGAACGATTTAAAAATAAAGTTTAGAGTCTTCAAAACTATAATGAGCAACAAATCTAGTTTTCTTTTTGAATCATAAATGGATTCAGAACTGTACAAAACATTGTAAACAAAATTTTATTTTCAGAATTTAGAATTTGAATAAGGGTTTGCAAGTGTCAATCAATTCATCAGATTTTTTTCCCAACCCAACTTATATAACACACAACAACCAACGCCCAACTCAAACACAAGGCGCTAAGGAACAGAGAAATGAATCGGGAGTTGTACACTCCCAATCCAGTCCTTGAAACAATGCACATCCTGTTACAACACCTGATCCAAAACCTTTTCTGGCGCCTGATCCGGTCCTGGATCCGACACTAATTTCTGATAAAATTTGAAATTAACTCAATGGGAAATGAAAATACTCCTTGATTGAAAATATTAACGGATGGACAGTAAATTAATAATGCACTTGATATGGAAATGTACATTTAGGTTCATCATTTATTAAGATTTAGAGGAGTAATCAAATTTTTGATGTATGGAAAATAAAAGGAAGAAACAACATAACTAAATTCTGAGTTGTTCATTCGTTGGGTAACAGTCTCATGAAAATAAATTCTGAATTAGTAATAAAATTTGATAGTAACCACAAAGAATCACATCAGGTTTCCAATCTAGATTTAGAGTCACCATGAGATTTCTTTTTCCAGAAAGGTTCAACCATTTACACAGTAAATAATAGAAACTACAATTTTGTTGGTAAATGGCTGATCATACATTAGCTTGACAACAACTTCCACACAGATTCAATTCGTAAATCAAGTCTAAATTTCTGAATCACCACGAATTCCATTCCAAAATTTCAATTATTCAAGCAGTAAGGAAATGAAACTACAAATTTGTGTTGGGAAATTGGTTCAACAAGAAAATATAAATTTCTGGCAAGTGAAACAATGGCAACGATCAAGAAGAACTCGCATTTGGTTAACATCAACTAGAAGAAAATAAATAATTTATAACTTTCTCAATTTCTAATCCATCTAGCAGCGAACAAGTAGAATAAAAAGGATGGGCAATTGAAAAGAGAGCAAACATGAATTGAAAAATACTTAGTTAAGAATTTGAAATGACATCAAATTCTAGAATTTCTTTTGTTTGATTACACAAATCCATCAAGAAATCACCATTTCGATATCAGATTTACAACACAGGTTCAGAAATTTCTAAACTATATATATACAAATTAAACTTATTAAAATTACAAAACTCAAATAGGAATACCGTAACCGAAGACAATGAAGTCGAATATGTTCTTCATAAAAAGGCACTCCTTCCTTCCTCTCGCTTGCTAATCACAGAGACTTCACTAGTACCTCCCAATCAACGCTAGGGGTACCCTTCTTCCCCCTTATACCCCCGAGCCGCAAAGGGGAAAAGCACAAAAAACATAAATACTATAGCTCCAAGTTTTCTTCGCAAGGGAGAGCTACCACTCTATCCTCAAACTTGGTTTCCCAACTATCACAAGTAAAACACAGTCTCAAAATATTTTGGTAGCACAACTTTACCAATAACCTGTGTGCTCCATTTCCCATCTAGACCATTTGTTTTATAGGAGATTCCTTATTGACACATGTCCACATGCACAATTAGTTAACTTTTTAATTAAATAAATTAGGATTATTCACCCACACACTTGTCATCCTCACCCCAAGTTGCACAAGTAATTACACATTTTATTTTAATTAAAAGTCAATTTCCCTCACATTCCCCCACGTGTTCCTAAAATTGCTCTTAGTTGTCTCTTTATTCCCCAGTTTCTCAATTAATGAGTGTCTCCTAACTAGATCTTAGTTAGAGTTTGATTAGGAGTCTTATTCTAGTTAGACTAGTGGTATCTAGACTCTAGATACCATCCTATGTGCACACCTATTCTCTCATACTTTATTTATTTCTTAATTTAAAATCTCATTTTATTAATTTCATGCACACATGTGCATTATTTCATTTAGATTTTCTCATTATTTAAATTCTTAAATTGATTTATCTTATTTCTTTTAAATAAATTTAGTTTACTCCCCTAACTAAACTTTGACTTAGGCTTAGTCTTAGAATATGCTTAGACGTTTATTGGGATTTATAATTAATAAAATCACTCTTTAATTAATTATTTTAAATCCGACAATGTCAAATCAAATCAATGTTTTATAGGTCACCTAGATTATTGAATCAAGTTTTAAATTAAGCGACATGCCCTTTAAGACACATCTCTGTGCTCCAAGGGTGCCACTCGTCTTTGACTGGTTTTGGTATTTTGTCCAACCCTTGGAGTCAACACTCCACTCGGTTGACCTTTTGAGAGACTAAGGGCTTGTAAGGAATAAGGACTCCACCTTATTGTGCACCCCTTAGAAATATTCATGAGTGACTGTCTCAGTCTGCCCTCATGACATCATAGACCTCTCAAACTAGGTAATCGTTAATCTACAATTCGAGCCATGATGGGAGTGCTAGTAGAATGTGACAGGGATTCTACCACACCTCTCCCTCAATGTTTGGTTTTATGTGCATGGCCCCTTTACTCCTTATGTGAGTCATATTAACAAGCATCGTTAGCCTGCATCCACTGAAAAAACACTATCAATGATCCATATACAAAATCAAACTATAATTAATCATATGTCACATATGTGTAAAATGAAATACTCAAACAAAATACAATCCACTCCCTGACTCAATTCGGAGTCCAAGGAGGTCCATTGATTCCATCAACATCCATAACCTGTCATATGACCCGCACACTAAGGTAAAGTCGTCAATAGCATCTGTCAATACATATATATATCAAACTACAATAAGTCACAACACATCATCATCATAATCATGTATAATCCATAATCGAAATGAAATCACAATGTGCCATAACCAGATCACTTGCACGCAAGTGTCCTCAAAGAATAAGTCGATAAAAGTGTGCTCTGTAGACTGGTATGTTATAGAAAGTAAACCAATACCAAGTTCAAATCAAAGGAATACTCCACAACAAAACCACTGGAAATTCTGCATATTGATCTAGTTGGACCAACTAAAATAAAGGGGTTGAAATGTGAGTAGTATTTTATGCTATTGGTTGATGACTATACAAGAATGACTGTAGTTTGTTTTCTTAGGAAGAAGTCAAAAGCATTCAAGAACTTCAAGACATATAAGGAGATGGTTGAAAATGAAATAGATTCGAAAACCAAATGATTAAGATCGAACAATGGAGGAGAGTTTACTTCAAAGGAATTTATGGACTTTTGCAATGAGCATGGGATAAAGAGGCAATTATATGTTGCTAGGACACCACAACAAAATGGAGACATCGAAAGGAATAACATGATAGTAGAGGAAATGGCTCGAAATATGTCAATGGATTCCAAGTTGATAGACGTCGTTTGGGTATAGACAATGCATACAACAATTCACATTCAAAACAGAGGAATGGTCAGAAATAACTGTGATAAAACTCCTTACGAGCTATGGAAAGGAAGACTAGTGAATGTGAAGCATTTCATATTTTTTGGAAGAAAATTCTACATTAAAAGAGAAGATGGAAAAATTAGAAAGTTTGAATCGTGTTGACAAAGGTATACTTGTTGGGTACTTAAGCACAAGGAAAGCATAAAAATGATTTAATCTAATGCTCAACAAAATTGTGGAAAGCATCAATGCGACATTTGATGAGATAGGTGGACGCGAGATAAAAGAATAAGGAAAGGATTCAATGGAATAGATTCATTAAGAAGAAGTAAAGGAAGAAGAATTAGCAAAAGAGGAAGATGAAGAATAGAAGTTAGAAGAAGGGAAAGAACAACAAGATATTCAAGTTCTTCTAAAGACACCTAGTAGATGAATACAAAAGAATCATCCACCAGGTCAGATTATTGGGAATAAGATGTAGGAGTTGAAACTAGGAGAAGAATTCGTTCACCAGAACCACTGCATCTAGTACTACTATCTACAATTGGGACAAACAGTTTTGAAGAAGCCAAGAAGGATGAATTCTGGATCAAAGCCATGGATGAAGAGTTAGATCAGATATAGAATAATGACACTTGGGAAATGGTTCCAAGGCCAAGGAACAAAAAAGTGATTGGTACAAAGTGGCTCTTCATAAACAAATTGAATGAAGATGGATAGGTTACCAAGAACAAAGCAAGGTTGGTATGTAAAGGATATGCTCAGGTTGAAGGTATAGACTTTGAAGATATGTTTTCCCTAATTTCCAGAATGGAAGAAATTAGATTGATCCTCACTTATGCATGCTCCAAGAATATTAAAGTGTATCAGATGGAAATTAAATCAACCTTCCTAAATGGGGATCTAGATGAAGAAGTCTACATTGAGCAACCAAAAGGATTTCAGTTGTCAGAGAATGAAAATTAGGTTTGCAGGTTGAATAAGGCATTGTATGGTCTCAAAAATCCCCCCAAAGCATGGTATTCCAGACTAGATAAATAATTACAACAACATGTACCCGAACATGAATTCTATGTGATCTACATTAGTCCCCCTCTACAGATTTCTATGCGACGGATACTTACAACAGTAGGAAAAATGGAAAAATGAGTATGCCACAAAGTATGTAGTTGAGCATGTACCCCAACATGAATTCTTTAGAATTCTATTGGTGTCCTAAATACATATTTATTATTATCATTTTAGTCTCTATCCTTAACAATAGTTTTTCGATTTCTAATTATTTACCATTTTCCTTCCTTCTTGGCTTCTTTTCCCTTTTGAACTTCATTCCTTAATTCAACTTGGTCTTCTGGAATGAGATATTCATTTATAAATATTCCTGAGCCTTTTAAGCTTGGAGATTTACTAATTATGCCATATTTATGGTCATTACATTGACATGGATCAACCTATCTTTATGTTGTTATTTTTCCCATCCTTTTTGCTTCTATGATGTAAGTTGTTTCAATTTATGATTTATTTTTTAGTTCTTCTTTTACTATTGCTAGTGTGTCCTCATCTTGTTGTTATTTTATACCAACAATTATGAGGTTCAAGGCTCTTTTGTTACGGTCATGATCCAACTCAATTAACTTATTCATTTCCTTTTTGATGGGTTTGATATCCAATTTATTTTCCAAACTAATTAGGGCCAAATTGTTAGTTATTTTTTCTTCTAGCTCTTTAATTCTATGTCTCATGTTGAGATTTTTTGTTTTTCCATTTCTTGTATTCTAAACTCCAGTTTGTGCAACTAAGTCTCGAACCCTAGTATTCTATTCTCTATTTGTGTTTGAACATTGTCTTTAACAATTTAAATTTTTTATCAAGCATTGCCTCTAAATCAGTGTGGAATTTCACTTCTCTCTCTACTCTCTTTTTCTCTAATGATTCTATATGTTTATAAAGACTCTATAGGACGAATTTTCTAGGACTCCTATTAACAACTTGAGGTTTTGGAATATGTGGTGAAGTGCTCATATTGAAAAAAAAAAAAAAAAATAAGGAAGAGAAGGAACTTATCCACATGATTTACCAACCGCGGGAGTTCTGTTCAAAGTCACCACAAGTATATCTTTGTTCCAATTCACCGCAAGTATAAGTATAAACCCTTCACATCCATGTTAGAGTCAGGGATTATTTTAGGGGATAAATTTCGCTCATGGGCTAATTTTCCATGGTTTTTCAAAAAAAGAGATTCGCTATTTTAAAAATGATTCGCCCGAATTCTATAGGATAAAATTATTTTACCTTAAAAATCGCCAAAATTTTATAAAAACTATACAAAATCCTTAGAAATTTGAATAGTTTTTACAAACATATTGCCAAACATTTATAGTTGGCATATGAAGGATTAGTAAGATTCACCAAGGTTTCCACATTTTAAAATAAATTTCCATCCTTAAGATCATCCATGGTTAGAGTATCATTCTAGGTATAAAATTTCATTCAGATTTATGATAGAGTAGAAACCCTTCAATATTAAAATTCACCACAAGTATAAAACTCCATTCAAATTTCACCACAAGTATAAACCTCCATTCAAATTCCACCACAAGTATAAACCTCCATTCAAATTAAATAAAAAATAT
>JZKD02S1630609.1:89460-100965 GCA_000966675.3 Picea glauca
ATAAAATGTTTAATAATTATCAATAAAAGATAGATGTCAAAGTATTTTAAGACATCTAAATGTATATAAATTATATTTATTAATGTTTTATAAAAAAAAATTAAGAAATAATAAAAAATAATAATTTTTAATGAATTTGAATTCTTATCTAAATTGTATTTGTAAATGTTTCATTAAAAAAACAAAGAAAATAATAACTTTTTAATGCATTGTGATATCTATATAATTATTTAAACTTTTTTTTTTGTAAATAAAAAATAGATTGTATTACCTTATTCCATCAAAGCGACACTTCTCAAAACATTACATCAAGACTCACCACTTGTTCTGCCACAGGTTTGGAAATAAGAACAAATGGATAAAACTAGGAAGTGACACATGTCTAAAACCATAATAGGTGGCACTGTGCATAGACTAGAAAGCGACACATGTCTAAAAACCGTTATAGCTTGCCACCTATTCTTCCATATGCATGGAAACTAGAATAAGAGGTTGACATTGTTCATTGACCAACTAGTGCACCAAAGTTTCATGGTAGCAAAAAACAAAACAACTAAGACCAAAAAATTAACAGTAGAAAATTTAAACATGAGGCGAACCTGAGATTTCTTCCTAGCAGACCGTGAAGGCATAAGGATGGAAGCATGTCAGGCATCGAATATTCATGGGATGTTGTTGGCACAGGGGAAAACCCATGGTTCAATGCTTCAACAATGCTTCAACAGTGCACCAAAAAAACCCTAACTACTGGCCCTTTCGGCAACATCTGCGAAGCAGATGAAGTCTCACTCAAGGTAGAGGTAGGGAGGGTTGCAGGACTCAAGTGTCTACAACCTAGCTGAGACATAGATCTGTGATTACAATTATTAACAGAGCACTTAGTAACTATCATTCATTAGTCTTTATCCCTTATTCACCATAGCAGGTTAAAACCCAAATTACAGAACAACACATTATTAATTAAGATATAAGCACATATAGCCATTCAACACATAGCATTAAAGCAGATCTAGCATTCATTCACATCCTAAAGCACTAAGCAGTCATAGATCTATCTATCATACATAAATATTACAATACTAAGCATAAATAACATCAATAACATATCAACCACATCGCACAAAGAAACCACAACACATGATATACGTGGTTCACCCCAGTGTGGGGCTATGTCCACCAACTCTTCTTCTTCTTTATTAGCTTCTTCCAGTCCTCTTACATGCACAGATATGCAATCCAACTCCGCATAGGACAGGAGATATGCGTGCACCTCGCCAGATCCTCCTTCCCTGAGTTAGGTCCAAGCACCAATACTTTACCCAGTCTGTGCACAAAGAACTTACAAAACACTTGCACTTAGCTCTGCAAGCCTTATCACATCTTCTTGCACATAACTAACATTAGCACTAAGCCATCAGCTCACTAGGTCTCCATCTCTTTTCTTACATCGCCTAGCTATCTATTTATACATTACAAAAAGGGCCTAAACATGGGTAAGACCCATGGGCCAACATCCCATACCCGTTACATAAACCCTAAACCCAAAAATCCTGCAAAAGGGGGCGAGATCCCGCGATCTCCACTTCGTCTGGGCGCTCCGTCTTCGACTAGCCTATGGAAGTCCCAAAAATGGTCAAACATGACCAAGGTTCTCCAAAAATTGGTCAAGGGCCAACCAACCCCCAACACTCACCTGTGACTCATCCTGAGTCACTCTGATCTAGGCAATTATGCTTCGAAGGCCCCAAGCTTGGCTCGAGCTACCTTGACTTACTGCTTCGCCATAGCCTCCTGCTCAACGAACTCCTAAATGAATTTCTCGGTGATAGGTCCTTCCAAGCATTGTTTCACTATGGTGACCACTTGTTCTAGCTGTGCACCTCATCCCTCGATTTCTTCAAAAAGTGTACAGGCTTCGTCCTATACTGGTTGGAGTCTCCGGGTCACTTCCATGACTCTAATCTGGATAACATGGACTTGCTGCTAAACTGCACGTTGTTCCTGTGACCTTTTCATCTTCTCAACTGCTGAAATCAGTTTTAGTTGTGCTTGCAGTGTTGATGCTTGTTGATTTTCCTTCTAGAGTTGTGCTTCTAATGTTCTTAGTTCTGGGTCCTCTGCATGGCACTCATAGGTCTGCACACTTCAGTTACTGAGTTTCTTTCATTCTAATGCCAATGACTTGATTCTTTAGACTGCGCTCTAGGTAGTTTCTTCCCTCTGATCTCGCACTTCCTGCGGTGTGCTCGACACTGCTTGCAATTCTAGTTCTTCTACTCTTGCTTGGAGCTACTGAATGGATTCAACGAGCTTCCCTACATGGCTCTCAATTGTCTCTTCTTTCGTCGGTGCCAATCCTGACACTGAGTGAAGTGCTTGAGTGACTTCTTCTCTAACTCCAATTTGCTCTGCGAGTAATTGATCTTTCTCTCTCTGGATCTGCTCTCTATCCCCTTCAAACTTTGCTCGGAGGTCATCTTTCTCTTGCTGCGCAACCCAATGTTTCTCTAGGGCTTCCTCCTTTTCTTTCTTCAAGGCCTTTGTGGTTTGTTCTTTTTCCTCCTGTACTCAACGAAGGTGAGCCTCTGTCATATCTACTAATATGCGTAGTTAGGCAGTCTCATATCCCACTTCAATACCCCCCGATGACATCGACGCAGTAGACAATGTGTGACTCAAATAGAGAGTCTGTTGTACCCCTTTGAGCTCCGCCTCGATCCTCTCATACATTTTCTCCTGTTTGGCATCATTTCACTACAAAATGTCCTCCAAGGTATCTGATACAGCTGCAATGATGAGGTCAATATCATCCACTATTAGTATAGTCTGTAATTGAGGCTTATTGTCTCTGGTCTTCTTTCGCGCTGAGATTTTCTTTGGAGAAACCTTTCTTTTCTTTGATGTCTCAACCTTTGTAAGGGGATCCTTAGGAAGTGTCACTTTTCCCTTGTCCTACTTGTCTTCTTCCCCTGTCTCTTCTTGGTTTACTTTTTCACCTCCTCCTCCTCCAAGCAACTCAGGCGCAATTTCCTCTGATGCACTATTTAGTTCCTACACCTCTTCTTTATTTTTCTTCTTGCTACTGTTGGGTCCATCATATTATTCTTGGGTGACCACAGGGATTCCAATGAGGTCGGGGTTGGAGATTTCTGTCTGCTCTACTGGTACAAGGAATTCCGCAGGTCATTCCTTGGTTATTTATTCCATATCTTTCTCAGTCAGTTTGTAATAGGACTGCAACTCTTCCTTGTTTTCATCATCGCGCACAATGATATATATGAAGTGTCTGTCTGCGTGGAACTTTGCTATTGGCATAAACCTATGGAGTGTATTCAATTTCATGTGAGGGAAGGATTCAATGGCCCTCTTCAGCTACAAGTAATAGGTGTGGAACACCACATTTGACTGCCATTGCTTCACCATGTCGTTCAAATACCACAGGGTAGTGAACCTCGCGGCCAGTGGTTCGAACGAATCGAATTTAGGGAAGGTAGCTCCCTCTGACATCTCCCACACGACAAAGGAAACGAGAATAAAAAACCAGCTGAAGTGAAACTTGTATCCTTGGTTCTGTGCTTCTCGACAATCCTTCTCCAACTAGTTGACGAGGTAGCTCGCCTAGTTCATCGACAACCCTTCAATGCATTTCCCTGTGAGGTCGACGACAAACCGTGTGACCTGTGTTGGTCTGTTCTTCCTGACGAGATTACCAATGATAAAATGACAAGCTAGGCGCACTATGCCATTCTAGATGGAGGCTACCTTGTAGCTCTGCCTCCCTTTCTCCACATCACCATAGGGGTATTTTATTCACTGCGCGAGGGTGTGATCTGCAACCTTCCCTGGGTAAAAATCCTGGGGGTCCAGTCCTTGTATGCTCAATCCGGTGATTTGGTGGATCAGTGCCAGATCTACAGTGATGCTCCTATACCACATGTACCCATCATGGAACCATGACAACAGTATTTTAACACACTCGTTAACCTCCTGATGTCTGCCGAAGTGTGGTATTTTCATCACATTAAGGATTGTTGATCTTCTGATGTCCATGATCCATGGCTGGGGGACTATCTTCGACTTCTTCCCCATTGTTTTTTTCAAGTACTTATGTGGCACGAGCATTCAATAATTCTTGTGGTCTCCTAAGTTGAAATCAATGATCTTGAGCGTCAGAATCTGTCCCAGCTATGGTCCAACTACACATATCTCTTTCGGAAGGTACACAGTGATCAATGTATAGTCGAATTCTCTCGAGACACTGTCACGAATAACCGCACCAGCCAGAGGTGGGATATAGTCGAGAAAGACCGACAGAATGAGATTTTCATTTGCTAGGTTGTCGTGGTGCTTACTTCTTTTCTCTGTCGCAGTTCAGGATGGCCCAGATCGACGTGCAGTCGACGGGGATGATTGCAGTCCTCTCATTGATGAGGCATGTACTCCTATGGACATGACCTTCTTATCCATAAGGTCTGTTAGGATATCATCCATAGAATTCTCTACTGCACTACGTTCTCTTGACATACATGCGGGTGATCAAATATCTCGGGTAGGTGAACAAACACTCAAGGTAAGAAAAGCGGATGGTGCAGTCTCAATAAGAACAACGTAATAGCTATCAGTTCTTTATGGGCTCGGATAATCACAATTTGCAAAAGTGTCTACAATGAGAAATTCGATGGATTAAATATACAATGTCGTAACGGATACCTCCAATGGTGATGCAACCCCTCCTCAACCCGCAGGTCAGAAGGTCATGTACACAGGATCTTCCCCCTTACACTAGCCCGAAGAGCTCTCAGAAATGGCTCCTCTATTTCCATTTCGGGAAATCTGCACCCACAATTAACTTCGAGAAATTCCCCCTTGTACTTCGGGAGATCGGACTTCGCACTTCCATGAATCCGATGGTCAAGCGTCTTGTCTCTCAATCTCCGAAACTCGAAACAATCAACACTTGACCCTTTCCCTTGCCAGTTTCGGATTTCTCCTTATCGCGATTTCAGGAGTTGCAATGTTGAGAAACTTGTCTCCTTGACCCCCAAAACCCGATTTACCGAAACTCCGATGCGCTCGCAAGGTTGACTTTTCAATGGCCCTTTACTCCGTCGGGACTTCGGACTTCACGATTTCGCGAATCCTGATGCAAGGATTTCATAACTTCACTCCACGAAACCCCGAAATGGTCAACAGAATTGACTTCCTTGTCGAGAGTGCGCCACCTATCCACTCTGCTATCTTCTGTGGTCCACACAATCCTCTTGTTCCTTCAAGACTTCGCATTTCATGATTTCGCAAGTCCCGTTGCAAAGATTATGGGACTTCGACCTATGAAACCCTAAAATAGGAATCCGCTTGCAAATCCAACGGCCCTTGTCGGCTTGGATCTACGGTTCTGCCTCTCCTGAGATTAAACCTTTGGGAATACTCACCGTAACTCCCCTTCTTGTCCATGAGATCTAACAGCTCATGGGACTTCGTGAATTCTCCACAGAGAATTTTGATCGTCCGTTGTTCCCTTGAGAACTTCTGCACAAACTAAACAAAGTCTCTCTCTCTGTGGAACTTGTCCTCCTGCAGTCCGACGTCGCTACACCTTCCTTCAATTTTCAAGGTGCTTGGCTTCTTGCCTTCCTTCGACCCCTTCAAAGGTTAAAATACTTTTGAGCTTTCCCACGACTTCGAGTCTTTCAGAAAACTCCTGCTCACACTCCTTGCGACAGACTTTCAAACACTTCCAAGTGCTGAACTCCTTCGACTCTACGCACACCTGCAACAACAGTCTCTCAATGCTTTGCTCAAGTCCACAATTCTGAGACTTTACTCGGCCTGTGCACTCCTTGCATGGCTCCAATGCCTGACTGCACTTCTGTGGGAATAAGAACAAAAGTTATCTTATCTGAGCTTTCAGAGACAAACCTCTGAACCCTTTGTCAACACACTCCTTGCGGACAATTCAACTGCACTCCTTGCAGGAACTCTTGCTCAGATAGAGAAACAATTAAAACTCACTTCCCTTACTCTCTCTCTCTCTCTCAGATTTCATAAATTTAAAAAGAAATCATTCATACATAGCATAAAAGCAATTGCATGAAAGAAAGAGTAAAACATTCATGAGCATAACATTCAAAGATGCATACACAGAGAATATTTGAACACCATGAGTCCGAATCAAAACCTTTTTGTATTAATCCAGAACTTCTGTACATGGAATTCTCACTACAACTCTCTGCTTCTTTTTTTATGCTCTTGCTAATGCTCTCCACTACTATTCTCTCAATTGGCATCCTCTCCTCTATGTTACAATACACAATGAGGGTGTCTATATCTTGTTTCCATCCTTCCTTCTAAACTGTCTAATCTACACATTAATTCTATCTACTTGCATTTACTATTATAAATGCATTCTACCTACTAAGGATGAGAGCGGATCGCTCAAGGTCCGTTTACATTTTACAAGTGCACTTCTTCTTAATTATCTCATTTAATATTGGCACATTAACTTCAAGATAATTTCAAAATTTGCATTGGGTGCTTGTCCAGCTATCTTTTGCCTCCGCACTGGCTCGCTTGAGATGCTCCTGCATCAAATGGGCAGGAATTCCTTGATCAATACGATTTCATCCATTGTGGCGCGTTCCCAATGATCTAATGGAGATCTTTCCGGTAATAACTGTGTTTCAGACCATTCTAGAGCGTCATTCTAACGGTCAGGACGCCTCCAATGGTCATATAGT
Source organism: Picea glauca (assembly GCA_000966675.3). NCBI lineage: Eukaryota > Viridiplantae > Streptophyta > Pinopsida > Pinales > Pinaceae > Picea > Picea glauca. The sequence continues at coordinate 96,198 of JZKD02S1630609.1, forward strand.
CTTGTCATGGAGAAGTGCCAATCTGTGTTGTTCTGCTATTCCAGCGAGGTTCAAGTTCTGCAAGCCTTCCTTCTGCGAAGTCCTTTCTGGAACCTCCTGCAATTTTTCTAGCTTTTCTCTCTTCTTACTAAGCTTTCTTTCCTTCTTTCCTATGATCTGCATCTATGGATTTATTTTTCCATTCTTGTTCTTATCTTCTCTTAGCATAGTAACTTCGCACTGTTCAGGGTCTTTCACAGGGTTCGAGAGTAATACTTCTTCTCTTACTGTTTATGGAGTAGGTGCTCTTCTCTCCTGCATGGATAAGTTATTTAAGCCTTCTTGCATTCTTTCAAATTTGACAGCTAGGTCTCCGGCCCTCAGTTGCTTCGACTTGTCCTCTTTTTCTTCTATTAAGGACGCTATTCTTCTAGCCATGAAATCCCTTAATTCTTTCTTTTTCTGATATGTAGTTACCTTCTCTTCGTTCCTTTGGGTCTGATCTTTCTCAATCCAGGTCCTTCCTAACAAAAGTGCAAAAGGCACGGTGTTCTCAACAAACTTAATGACCTCAAATTCTTCTTTTGTCGATTCTCCATGGGCTATCATAGGTACATGAGTAAGTCTTCCACACAGGGTTATCATCTTTCCTTTAAACAAGCCTATCCCTCCTAATGAAGGAATCATAGCAGGCTTTCCCAAAATTTCCCAAGTGTTTTCTGGCATAATATTTACTTGTGTTTCTTCATCCAAAACACAGTCTATGTTGAAGTCTCCTATTCTTGTTTCTATGCACTGCTTCTCTTTTAAAATATTTGGTAAATTGATGTCTCTATGATCATTCAGGGTTTCTTTCATCTGCAATAATATAGTCTCTGATTCTTTCTGGTGATCTAGTATATTATTAGTCTCTTGACCTTCCTCATGTTTTTCTGATCTCAAATTCATCATTTCAACTTTAGAATTCATTCTAGGGCAGTCCAAAACTTCATGTCCAGTAACTTTACAACAAAGGAAAATCGGACCTCTACCAGGGCATTCCTTAGCAAGATGTTTCGGTCTTCTGCAACTATAACAAAGAGTCAATCCTCTTTTTCTCTTAAATGATCCCCAACCTTTGCTATATTGCACACTGGGATCACAGTGATGGACCTGCAAAAAATTCTTTCTAGGATCTTGCATTCACTTGTTAGTCCAAAAATTATTTCTATGCATAGGAATAACATACCTTTCACTATTTCTGTCAATTCTATTCATATCACATCTTATTTCTTCTAGATGTGCCCTAGTTTTCAGACTAGGACAAAATCTATCAAACATACCTAGATCCATTCTTTCAAAACAAAAAATTCTACTTATCTTACCTTTATCAGAGCACAAAGCTTTAAAATCTTACCTCTTTTCTTCATATCAGACTTCTCTTCTTAGCATAGAGCTTCACAGGTCAAGTATAATACTACGCACTACAACAACAGATCTACGCATGGAGCTTTTTCTTTTCTTCAATTCCCATGAATCACAATTTCATCTCCTGACAACAAAACCATTTGTTGGAATAGGGGAAAATCCAGGGTTCAACGCTTCAACAACGCACCAACAAAAACCTAACTACCGACCCTTTCGGCAACACCTGCGAAGAAGATGAAGTGTCACCTGAGGTAGAGGCAGGGGGGGTTGCAGGAATCAAGTGTCTACAACCTAGATGGGATACATATATGTGATTACAATGCTTAACAGAGCTCTTAGTAACTATCATTCATTAGTGTTTATCCCTTATTCACATCGCAGGTTAAAACCCGAATTACAGAACAACGCAGTATTAATTAAGATCTAAGCACATCTAGCCATTCAACACATAGAATTAAAGCAGATATAGCATTCATTCACATCCTAAAGCACTAAGCAATCATAGATCTATATAGCATACATAAAGATTACAACACTAAGCATAAATCATTTCAATAACATATCAACCACATCACACAAAGCAACCACAACACATGATATGCGTGGTTCACCCCAGTGTGGGGCTACGTCCACCAAATATTCTTCTTCTTTATTATCTTATTCCAGTCCTCTTACATGCACAGAGCCGCAAGCCAACTCCTCATAGGACAAGAGATCTATGTGCACCTCGCCAGATCGTCCTTCCCCAAGTTAGGTCCAAGCACCAAGCCTTTACCCAGTCTGTGCACAAAGCACTTACAAAACACTTGCACTTATCTCTGCAAGCCTTAACACATATTCTTGCACATAACTAACATTAGCATTAAGCCATCATCTTACTTGGTCTCTATCTCTTTTCTTACATTGCCTAGCTATCTATTTATAAATTAAAAAAAGGGCCTAAACATGGGTAAGACCCATGGGCTGACATCCCATAACCGTTACATAAACCCTAAACCCAAAAATCCTGGAAAAGGGTGCGAGATCCCGCGATATCCGCTTTTCTTGGGCACTCTGTCTTTGACCAGCTTGTCGAAGTCCCAAAAATGGTCAAACATGACCAAGGTTCTCCAAAATGTGGTCAAGGGCCAACAACTCTCCTGATAAGGAATCAAACAAAATATACATGTGCTTGATGAGGATGATCTAGTTATGCATCTACTCATCCATGTCCCTCCTCATCTTGAAAATGAGTGCCAAGTGTTCCTCTATGATCCTGCATGATCTGGGTGAGGTGTGGTTGTCTAGGGCCTATTGCATTGGCGCTTTGGGTGAGACGTGTATTTCCTCCACATTCCATAATTCACCCCATTGGATCTCTGGGTGTGCCGCGTTGGGGTTGGCAGAGTTCTTGCAGCAATCTGACAATGGAGGAGGAAGCTCCTCCACTACTAGACTACTTGTCATGACCAACTCCTGGGAATTCAAGGAGATTTCTTCTTGTGTCATCTGTTCACCACCATCATCCTGCAAGTGATGCGAAATATCTTCCTAGTGAGGAGGAATCTCCTCCTCCACTATGCATCCTCCATAATTGGACATTGGGATAGGATAGTGAGTCTCTGCCTCGGCTTCCATGTCCCAGTTTTGATCAGAATACGGAGAATGGGCTGGGATGATTCTTGGAAAGGGAGAGAGATAGACACAAGTCTAGTGCGTCAATGTCTGCCTATTTGACTGTAGTAGGTAGGCCCGCGCTTGGTCTTACCTCTCTCACAGGGCATGACAAAACTAAGCTTGTGGGGAGAATAATTCACAGTGGAGAGGCCATAAATGCTTGGGAGGGATAGTATGAAAAATACAGAGGCCTGGGAGACCCAAAGCTTGACATCCAGGGGAGAATGAGAGACTGAGGGAGAAAAAAATTGATAAGGGAAGCAATGGTTAAATCCCTTTGTGATGATGACTAAGGTGATGGCTATGGAGGCCATGAATGTCGAAGTGTTGCGAGCAGCCGACATCATACCAGTACCAATAAACCAGACTTGAAGCACCATTATAGTTGTTGGACTGTCCCAACACTCTATGCTCTGTTCAAAGAAAATGCAAGGTATGTCAAATGAGTTGAGGAGGGTGCTGCCAACGTGCCATGTGACATGCAGTCTCTAGGTGGCACCCCATCCGGGGGATAATTATCTAAAACACTGATAAATAAAAATAAAACAATAATTCTTATCATTGGGTTTCACAGAGTTCTATTCCACATGAAAATAGGTTTCTCGAATATATTTATTAGTTATGTCTAGTAAGTCAACACTGGATTTATTTGCATAAAGAGCCATTCATACAAAAACTTCCATCTTAATCATCGTGTTAGATTGCACGCAAGAGAAAAGGGCTTGATTTTCTATGCTACACTCAAATTTTAGTATGTTTTAAGCTATTAGTTTGTCGTTAGATGATCTTTTCATTTGTAACTTATGTAAAAAGGGGAGCTACAAAGGGAAACAAGTCCATACCAATTGAGCAGAGAAAATTACGTGTGTATGCATGCGAATTTTGCAGAGGAAATCGAGTGCGTACACAAGAAATTTGAGTCAAGGTTAAGAATCCACTTGAGGAAAGTCTGACTTTCTTGAATTTTTGGTCGTAGCAGAAGAAACTTATATTATTGGTTGTAGAAAAATAAACTTATATTAATCGTGCATGATTGATTGATTAGAGAGATAAATCGAAGGATTTACACAATTAAAGATATTATAACAACTTTCAAATTAGATATTGTTGTCTCATTTATCTCATACTTAATGTGATATGCTAGCTTCAAATAAAGAGTCAAAAGGTTACAAGAATAATAGGTTATGGTTACTAAATATCCAGTTTTTTATCCATGCAAATGCAAGGATGACCTTACTGTCCCAAGACCTTTTAAGAAAAGCCAAATTATGTTATCTTTCTCACAATTTTTCATTAAATCATTGAAAGGGACATATTTTATTAGACATTGTATGTAATTGTTGAGAACTTGGCTAAATTTTCCTTCCTCGTCATTCAAACCATCATTCTCTACCTTGAAAGCATGAGTAAGTTCAATAAGGCTTTGAAGTGCTTCTTCATGACATCTGCATTCTTGCTTGAAGTTAAACGAGGAAACCCAAGATGAGGAAACCCAAGCTCTGTGGTCACATTAGTGTGTATGGTATTCTCCTCTAACAAGTTCCAATCGTAGAAACAACATTGTTTACTCATTTGGAAGTAACTAATTACCTCAATCATAACTTAATCGAGTTTAAAATATCCATAGCACAATATGTTGTCCTATTGATCACTTGTCCCATGTATTACTAAATTATTTCGTTACAAAACGCAAGTCGTCATACTCAAATATAAATCTTATCCATTG
>JZKD02S1630609.1:110545-126074 GCA_000966675.3 Picea glauca
AAAGACCTGGTCGTGACCTTGTTTCAGTTGCCCATGAAAAGTGTGGTCATGGATATTGTAGTGGCCGATGTCCCCCCCAAGTTCGGTATGTTGTTATCAAGATCTTGGATAAAAACACTAGGGGGAACCTTACAGATGGACCTCACATATGCTACTATCCCAGTGTTTGGAGGAGAGCATAGAAGACTATACAGGGAAGCCCAACTGGCCTATATAATCAGCGATGAGGCCAACCCTACCAACCATCCCATTTTTTCCTTAGACACTGATTTAGGATCCAGTGTGCTACAACTCACCAATGCTCCCGAACCTCTTCTTAAACTCAGAAAGAAACCCACCATTTCCCCTAAATTTCCTCCCTCTATCACCCCCATCTGGAAAATGTTCTTTGATGGAGCCTCTTCCAAGGAAGGCACTGGAGATGGGGTGGTTTTCGCGTCACCTGGTCAGGAAACCATATCTCTATCATACAAATTAGAATTTGAAGCTACCAACAATGTGGCAGAGTATGAAGCTCTCGTCCTGGGATTAAGAGCCGCAAAGAAAATGGGAATTCAGGAAGTAGCAATTTTTGGAGATGCCGAGTTGGTGATTCAGCAGATCAGGAACGCTTATCAAGCTAAGCATCCTCGACTCAGGAGTTACAGGAATGAGGTTTGGGACCTTATTGACAATTTCTTCTCAGTGTTTAATATTTCTTTCATCCCAAGAGAGGAAAACACCTTAGAAGATTCCTTGGCTACATCAGCTAGCAATTTCAAAGTACCCTTGCCACCCAAATTCAGATATGATGTAGAGGTAAAATACAGGCCCTCCATACCTGACAACGTCAAACATTGGAAGGTATTCGAGGATGATCTCGAGGTCAAGAGGTTCTTGGAGACTATCGAGGAATTTTCAGAAATGCACATTGACCAAGACGTCGTATCAGAGGAAGAGCTCGATGGGGGTAATTTTCTAAATAAGATTGCAGAGCGTGACATTGTACAGCTGCCCAACAACCATATTCCCAGAGGACTAGTTCCTTTGGAAAGGATTTTTGATAGAAATGATGTGTCGTTAAAAGGAGAAGTCTCGCAGGAGGACGCTGGTACTATTCAATGCAACATTGCGACCGAGAGTGAGCCCAAGTATGTCAAATTGTCAAGAAGTCTGACAAAGGAGCAGAGGTCTGAATACATTGGACTTTTGAGAGAATTTGCGGATGTTTTCGCCTGGACATACGAAGACCTCAAAACATATGACATTTCTTTCATCGAGCATAAAATCCCATTAAAAGAAGATGCAAAGTCGTTTAGGCAGAAGCTGAGACAGATCAATCCTATGATGCTTCCTGTCATGGAGAGGGAAGTGAAAAAGCTACTTCAAGCTCAGATCATTGTACCGCTGAGATATTCAGAGTGGGTGGCCAACTTGGTGCCAGTAAGGAAAAAGAGTGGAGAAATCCGGCTCTGTGTAGACTTCAGAAACCTGAACAGGAGCTCTCGAAAAGATAACTACCCCTTACCAAAGATGGAACATATACTGCAGAGGGTAACAAGAGCTTCCAGGATGTTCATGATTGACGGTTTCTCTGGCTACAATAAAGTCTCTATTCTGCCTGAGGACAGAGAAAAGACAACATTTACCACTCCGTGGGGCACATTCATGTACACCAAGATGCCATTTGGATTAATGAATGCAGGGGCAACGTTTCATCATGCCATGGACATAGATTTTATTGGGGAAAAGGATAAATTTGTGGTCATCTACCTAGATGACATCACAGTGTTTTCAAAATCTAATAAAGAACACCGTTATCATCTTAGGAAGGTTTTTCTGAAATGCAGGAGTTTCGGCATTTCATTAAATCCCAAGAAGTCTTCATTCGCCATGCAGGAGGGAAAGTTACTAGGCCACATAGTATCGGCGGAAGGAGTCAGGATTGACCCTAGCAGAGTTGAGGCAATACAAGCACTATCAATCCCGAGGTCCAAGAAGGAGGTCCAATCTTTCCTTGGTAAGATTAATTTTCTGAGGAGGTTTGTGCCTAACTTTGCTGAGGGAGTAAATCTTATAATAGCCATGTTGAGGAAAGGAAATGAAGTAAAGTGGACTTCTCAATCGCGACATTCCTTTGAGCAAATAAAGAAAGCACTGACTGAAGCTTTTGTGCTTATCGGTCCCGACTACTCAAAGGATTTCCTTATTTTCTCCTTTGCCTCACCTGACACGGTGGCTGTTGTTTTATTACAAAAAAGTGAGGATGGGCTAGAGCAGCCTATTGCCTATTTCATCCGAGCATTGAGGGATGTTGAAGTCAGATATGACAATATGGAGAAGCAGGCCTACGCATTGGTAAAGGCCCTCAAGGCGTTTAGAATTTATGTCCTGCAATAAAAAACCATAGCTTATGTCCACTCAGCTGTGGTTAAAGATATTCTCATTTAGCCTGACATAGACGGGAGGAGGAGCAAATTGATAGCTAAGATTCTAGAATTCGACCTGGAAATAAGGCCCACCAAATTGATAAAAGGTCAAGGATTAGCCAAGTTGTTGGCTAAAGCAAGATGCCGAGCTCTGGGGGTAAGTTTCATGAACGAATGTTCAGAAATTCCGCAGGGTCGGCCATCTGAAGGAGACCCTCAAAGGGATCCCCCATTGGCTCGATGTCCTTGGTATAGGGATGTCATATATTTTCTGCAAGAATTGTGACCTCTAGACGGCCTGCAAAGAAACAAAGCAAGAGCTCTGAAGCTCAAGGTAGTCAGATACTTCCTGATTGCTCAAGTGTTATACTGGAAAGACCCCCTGGGGGTGCTTTTAAAATGCATGAATTCTCAAGAAGCCGAAATGATCATGGCTGAATTTCACAGCGGTTTGTGTGGAGGGCACCATTCCTGGAAGGCCACAGCCCACAAAACTCTTAGAGCCGGGTACTATTGGCCCACCTTGTTCTCTGATATCCATAGAGGAGTTAGAGATTGTATCCAATGTCAAAAATTTGCAGGAAAGCAACAGCTCAGGTCCTTGCCGCTAAATCATGTGATCGTTTCAGGACCTTTCCAGTAGTGGGGCCTAGATTTCATCGGAGAAATTCACCCCGCTTCCAGTGGGCAGCACAGATGGATCCTGACTGCTACCGATTTCTTTACCAAGTGGATCGAAGCTATTCCTACCAGGAGTGCTTCCCACACAGTAATCATTGGGTTCCTCGAAGACCTCATCACAAGGTTCGACTGCCCAAGTAAAATTGTCACTAATAACGCAGACGCTTTCGGGTCTGAGCCATTAGCCAAGTTTTGTGAGTAGTTTGAAATCAAACTGGTTCACTCCACTCCATATTATCCATAGGGCAACGGTTTAGTAGAATCCTCCAACAAGAGTCTGATAAGGACCATCAAAAGATTGTTGGAAGACAACAAGAAGGCCTGGCATTCAAAACTAAAGTTTGCTCTGTGGGTCGATCGAGTAGCCACGAAGAGGTCTATCGGCGTCTCTCCTTTCCAATTAGTCTATGGAGTGGAGGCTGGTTTCCCCTCTCATTTATCCATTCCTGTAGCAAAGTTTCTCCAGGACCATAAGGAGGAGTCTAATGACATGATCAGAAGGATTCATCAGCTAGTGGAAGTCCAGCAGGTCAGGGAGTAGGCAATGGACAGAATCCAGGACCATCAGCAAAGAATTAAACAGGTTTTCGATAAGAAGGTCAAAAAGGAAGGATTTCGGACAGGATACCTGGTGATGAAATGGGATGCTCCTAAGAAAGACAAGGGAAAACGCGGCAAATTTGAAGTCCTGTGGATTGGGCCATTCAAAATCTCTGAGGTTTTTTCAAATAACACATATTGGCTGCAGGATTTGGAGGGTGAAGAAATTTTCGGCGGCCCAGTGAATGGGCATTTTCTTAAAAAATATTTTGTCTGAGCCATCCATGGCTCCTATGTTTTGTAAATATTTTCCTTTCTGTTCTTGGTTTTACTTTTATTGTTTCGTCTTAGTAAATGACTCCATAACCCAACAACAAGGCACTGGAACTGCAAATGAGTCCTTAGAGCATCACGGGGATGACTATATCCCCCATGGAGCCTAATGTTAGTAACATTTCTTGTCCGGGGCACAAGGGGCCTTTCTGGTCAGCGATTCGCACGAGACGCGCCCGAGCACAACACAGAAAGCCTCATTTCAGCCCCCCCAAGCAAGCGAGCGGGAAAAGTTTTGTCTTCAGCGGCCGAGACCCATCTACAAAGCTGATCGATGACCATCGGGATTTGGGGGCTGTCATGTTGCCCAAGATTTAGTGCAAGATCTAGATGCATCGAATTTCGGTAATTGCAAGTCCGAATGGTAAAGATTTCATGTCACTTTGTATCACAAATCCCCGAACCCCGAAGCGCCGAAAGCGCCCAGGAGATGGGACCCACATCAGCGTCGGGTGAATTTGGGACCGTCTGTTTTCAAGGACGCGTGGCGCAAGATCTGGCCATGCTGGCGTTTTGACATTCGGGAGTTCGTGGGGTGAGAGTTTCATGTTTTTCAACATCACGAAACCCCGAACCCCGACATCGCCGAAAGCACCGAAGCTGGGGCCCGCGACATCACGAAGCATTTTCAGCCGTCCATCTAAAGGGAACACTTGGAAGCAAATTAAGCCATATCGGCATATTGCTCATCACAATTTCGATCAGCAAGGATCATCCCCTTCATATTCGCGAACGTCAAAAGCGCCTTGGGAATAGGCACGTGGTCACAGTCCATGGTCACTTCTAGGAAGAAAGGAGCTGTGTAAAGAAGGCCAAGGCGTCGAGTTCAGTTACAGAGGAGATCATCGCGATCTCCAGGCGCCATCGGACTCGATCTCAATACTGTTTCCAGCATTGGAGTAAATGAAGGCAAGAGTGGGTGGTTGAAACCTCCTTTCATTCATTAAGTGAGGGGAATGGAGGGTCTGGCGAGCCGCCTGCTCGCAGAGGTCCGGTGTATCGATTTTCTCAAAGAATCCATGCCGAAGTCCTCAGCTCGACAGAGAATTCTGCGCACGCTAGCCGAGCGCTTAATGGCTCAGCTACCCTCCTTACAGGAGCCATGCATAGTTAAGGTGGCATTTAAAGAAAGATATCGGTACGAGTTTGACTGAAGGGACACCGAGCCTTGGGTGACTGGGCACGCCTCTGAGAGGTGAATTTTCCTGAGTATATAGACTTAGTCTTTGTATTTTTGTAAGCATCGATGGTTGAGCAAGACTCCCAGTTATAGAAACTTTAATGAAGAATTGTGTTCTGGTCATTTCTGGACTCTTGAGACTTATTGCCTGATGAATGTCAGTTTCTTTCACGTCTTTGTATATACTGTATTAGAGCAGCTCGGAATTGGAGGATCCAGTCGAGTTGTGACTGTTATAGGATGATGTATGTTGGATCATTGTAACAGTTGTGTTGTTCTAAATAGTCCCTGTGAACTTCTCAGCACTGAACGACTTGGAATTGGAAGATCCAGTCAAGTCTCTCTTTCAGTTTCTTGAAGCCCTGAACCAAGCGGATCTTGTATTCATATTTTTTCCTCTACGAGCTACCGAAAGGCCTGTTGCCTGAGATAGTTTGTTCATTCTTCTCCCAAGTCTTCCGCTTGCCCATATTTAAATCAACTTCCTAACTGAAGTTGGGTCAAGACCTCCTTTGTTCCTTGTTATCAGACACAGTTCCTATTTTGAAGCGATACCTGTTCGAGTCTCTACCCATTTGATCACCCATTTATCAAACCGTGACATAAAAACTGATGGGCATTGGGCTCTGCTTCTGCAAGCAATCCAGGAGTGACTTCCAGTGCTAACAGATCTAAAAATCAATAGCTTGGTTTCCAACACCTACACTTGGACTTGTACTACATTTATCTTAGCAAAAGAATTATTGAACAAATTGTGTTGTAGAGTGGATATCACAATGGACACAACTTATGAACTACCAACACATTCTTTTTTAACACAAATTGTGTTTTGATCATGGAAATATGGTAGTGTCATGTCCAAAAAAATAATTTTCTCGAACTACCAAATAGAAACACAATAATCCCTCATGAAGGGAAGGCTCGAAGATGGATCATCAATAGGAAAAACCAAGAAATACTTCAAAGAAATATTGTTGATTTTCTAAAGCAGATTTAACCCTTGGTACACTCTAATACCATGTCACAATTTCCATTCATCCTAGCACCAGGCAGTTAATTCCAAGAAACATATATTTATTAAATCAAAGCACATTTAGGTTACTCAACGAAACATGCAACGAAAGCATAAACACAGAAACCAAATCAAGCACATAAGAACACCAAGATTCAAGTAAACCACAGGAAAAACCACAGAGGGAAAACCAATCCAATGATGCTTTTATTAAGGTCAAATCAGGGCTCGTGTAACAGGGATAATGGCACAATTGAGAGAATTATACGTTACAGACAAACCTGGAAACTCCTGTGCTTCTGTATGGCCTTGTACAACATGTTTCCCAATGCATCCATGACCTTCCCTTATTTGGCCCGTATATGTCTGCACCTTTCCCTTCTCTCACCCATGGATATATGTGCATGTCTCCTCTAACACTCATGGATGTGTATGGAAATCACGTATGACAACCTCCATATGAATTTTCTCTTCCTTCTAGTCTTTGTGCTTTGAATTCCACTTGTGGCTACTTATGCTCTCTCTCCTCCTTGACCTGTATGACCTCTAGATGGAAGTTATTCTCCACCTATCAAGATATTGAATCATGGTCCTTTGTGATTCAACCCTCTCATCAATACTTGTATGAACTTGCTTCACCCAACCAGTGAGATCTCCTCACTCTAGTGTAAGCAAAAGTCCTTCTTTACTCCTACACTCCTTACTAGCAAAAGTCCTTCTTTTCTATCCTCAACCTTGGTCTCTCACCAAGTCTCTCACAAGTGTATCTCACAGAATTCCCTACCTTAGTCTCTCACTAAGTCTCTCACAAGTGTATCTCACACAATTCCCTACCTTGGTCTCTCACCAAGTGACTTCCTCTCAAAGTATCTCACACAAGTCCCTACCTTGGTCTCTCACCAAAGTCTCTTGACCTTGACCTCTCATAAAAAGTGACTTATACTATACCCTAGCCTTGATTTTGTAATCATGAGTTACAATCTATTTCTAATTTTCAAAGTGATCTATGGTTGATATTACTTCTCACACCCACTTAAGATTTAGATTACATGTTGCATGCTAAGCATGTCCTTAAATAACTCAATTCACTAATAAATACAATTTTACTTTAATTAATTCCTTCTAACTAAAGTAAACTCAATACTAGAATATTTTCATCTGCTTCCACATGAAAAACACATTCCTATGTGAAAGTACATGTTCGATGCTACCAAAACATCAACAGTCCCTCTTAGCGAGGAAGGTACTTCTCGCACCTAGATTTTTCTATGTCTTTGCTACCAGATCTGTTTCCATTCCTTCTCTTCAATAAAAATGATTGGATGCTCCCTCTTACACAGAATCTATCCTTTCCACGATGGTCTAACCTGTCTTTGAAGACTCACTACCTCTGATCATGATCCTAGAATTCTCCTGCTCCTAAGCATCCTACATGGCCATCTCGTACCATGACTCCTTCTTGACAGACTTGGAAGGCTTCTCCTTCCCACATGAACCTGAAAGTTGAATCCCTCTGAGTTTCTCAACCTTCAAAGTTATTTTGTCCCTGTTCTCTATCACCATCGTGCTGGAAATATCTCTCATAGGTTGGTCCTTTATCTTATACAACTCACTCTCTCTAACTCCAATGACAACTACTTTGTCTGAGCTAGATCATCTGGGCATAATGAGTGCCTTTCCATCTTGGAACACTACATCAAATCCATTCTTCTCAATCATTGAGACTGATATCACACTCCTCTTTATTTCTGGCACCCATAACACATCCTGCACTCTTAATGTGCCTCCTGACTCCATCCAAAATGACATTGTTCCAAATCCCTTCATTTCATTCTTGGTCCCCATCTGAAATTCCACATGCATATCTAAGTCAGACTCTATGAAGCTCTTGAAAACCTCTCATGCTCATGTCATATGACATGTAACTCCACTATATATCAACCATGAATCAACTAATATGATTCCTAGGGAAGTCTGAGAAACTAGTAAGAACTCTGTATGTTCAAACTTCTTGAAAAAATCATCCACTTGAGCCTTTTCCGACGTATCTACCTCTGATTTCATTTCATTTCCCCACTTTTTCCTATCTAGACATTTCCCTGCATAATGTCCAAACTTGTGACATGCAAATCACTTGAATTTTCTCATGTCCTTCTTCTTCTTTCCATCTTGAGTGGTCAACTCTCCATGCGCAATATTATTGAACTTGCCCTTCCTTTCTTGACTGGTAAGAGAAAAGTTATCATCATGGATCCTCTTCAAACCATCCCTAGATTGTAACTGAGTCTCCTCCTGAATACAATCAATCGATAGTCTATCAAAACCTAACACCGTCTTTCGTGCACAGATCCCCTAAACAAAAGGTTCCCGAGACTTGGGAAGACCTCTCAATACTACATTCACCAACTCGACATCCTATATTGTCTCACCAATAATTATAAGTTGATCTCAGATCTGTGTAATATTCATAACATAATTCACAACCGTGTCCTCACTGGACATCCTAACAACTTGAAGCTAGTTCTTCAAATGTATCATCCTTCTTGTATTCTTGTTTTGGTATAGACTCACCAAAGCATAATACATTTCCTTGGTAGATTTCTTCTCAGAAATGTGCAGAATCAAGTGATCCTTCACCGATTCTAGCAACACTTTCTTGGCCTTCACTTCCTTCTTCTTGTGAACTACCAATTCCTACGGATCCGTAGGGTTTGCAACCACAACCTCAACATACTCTTTGAAGTCATTCTAAACTAACAGAAGAAGAACCCTTTCCTTCCAAGCCTAAAATTTTGTTACCCCTTCTAACCTATCCTCAATATTCAATTTTTTCACCATCTTCAAGATCTGATCCAATAATCCTCTGCTGGAACTACCCTGTACTATCCCGTATGGCCTATCCACGACTAGCCCTTCCTTGACCCACATATATCTGCGCCCTGTCCTTCTGTGACTCGTAGATGTCCACGCCTGTCTACACTGTGACTCATTGATGCCCCTACAAAAACACATGTTTTTCCCAGTACTCTAGTTTCCCTGAAAATCTATTCTTTGATTTCCTCTGATAGTTATCTACCTAATAAGATCTATCCTCTTGGTGTCCTCCCTTCAGAGACAACTCTCCCTCTTTCCTTCAAAGCCTCGGCTCTGATACCATGTCGATTTTTCTAAATTGGATTCAAACCTTGGTATGTTTTGATACCATGTCAAGATTTACCTTCAACCTAGCACCAGGAAGTTAATTCCAAGAAACATATATTTACTGAATCAAAGAACAACTAGGTTACTTAACGAAACATGCAGCAAAAACATAAACAAGAAAACCAAATCAAGCACATAAGAACACCAAGATTTGGGTAAACCCCTGGAAAAACCCCGGAGGGAAAAACAATCCAATAATTATTTTATTAAGGTCAAATCAGGGCTCCCGTAATAAGGATAATGTCCCACTGAGATAATTATACATTGTAGGTAAACCTCGAAACCCCCGTGCTTATGTACGACCTTGTACAAACATGTTTCCCAATGCATCTATGACTTGCTCTTCTTTCGCCCGTGGATGTCTGTGCCTTTCCCTTCTCTGACCCGTGGATATATTCACTTGTCTCCTCTAAGACCCATGGATGTGTACAAAAATCCCGTACAAAAACCTCCGTACGAATCTGCTCTTCCTTCTAGTCTCTATCCTTTGAAACCTACTTGTGGCTACTTCTACTCTCTCTCCTCCTTGACCTGTATGACCTCTAGATGGAAGTCCATTTCCACCTATCAAGATCTTGAATCACGTTCCTTTGTGATTCAACCCTCTCATCAATACATGGATGAACTCTCTTCACCCAACCAATGATATCTCCTCACTCTAGTGTAAGCAAAAGTCCTTCTTTTCTCCTACAATCCTTACTATAAAATTTCTTCTTTGTTATCCTCAACCTTCATCTCTCAAAATTGTATCTCACACAAGTCCCTACCTTGGTCTCTCACCAAGTGACTTCTTCTCAAAGTCTCTCACAAGTGTATCTCACACAAGTCCCTACCTGGTCTCTCACCAAAGTCTCTTGACCTCGACCTCTCGTCAAAAGTGACTTCTCCTCTACCCCAACCTTGATTTTATAATCACGAGTTACAATCTATTTCTAATCTTCAAATTGATCTATGGTTGAGATTACTTCTCACACCCACTTAAGATTTAGATTGCATGTTGCATGCTAAGAATGTCCTTAAATAACTCAGTTCACTAGTAAATACAATTTTACTTTAATTAATTCCTTCTAACTAAAGTAAACTGAAGACTAGAATATTTTCGACTACTTCCACATGCAAAACATACGCCTATGTGGAAGTCCATGTCCGATGCTACCAAAACATCAACAAATCTAAACCCAAAAAACATAAATGCTAATGTTCCTTCTTTAGGATGTGCAACAAAAAACATTGATACAATCATTAATCCAAAGTCAGCTCCTTTCCCATTGGTTTCACTACAAGAAGACTCTTCTAGAAAGGGAAACAGGAAGCATGTATCTCATTCTTTGGATCAAGCATATGGATCCAAGTGCTATGGTTCCATTGAACAAGGCAAATAAATCGTTGGTGAGAAAAACTCATTTCCCTTATCAAGTCATTGGTTCAATTGAAATCATGGGAAAGCAAGGGGGAAAGGGTGCAAATGAATTATTTTGAGATGAATTATTAGAGATTAATCATTTACATATGGGTGTATATGTGATATGGATTTTGCATTGTATATAAAAATCACCTTTGATATTCTCATACTAAACATGAAGGATCACCGATAATTGTGTTTTTTGTATAAATTGTATGGCCTTTTTTTTTCCACAAAAAATGCATAATCAACATGTTAAAGGAGAACATAACATATACTTATGAACCAATTGGCCTAAATAACAATAAGAGACAAAGTAAATAGGATTATAAGTTTCAAATCAAGTACATTAATCAACACAATAAATAGAATTATAAGTTTTAAACTAAGTGCATTGTACAATTTTTTCCCAAAACCAAAATATCAAATCTCTTAATAAGAGAAATAGATGACTGAAAAGTTTTAATGGCCCCTTAATAAGATCGGAATGATGTAGTCCAAGGTGTTGTCTCAAATTCACCAACAACTCTTATGCATAATGATCTATAAAATAGTGTCACATAAATGTGGAGATAACTATTAATTGATGATGAACCATTTATCATTTTGATATTGATGATGGAAATTTATCATTCTAATCTTAATGATGGACCACATTAGTATGCCCCAAAACTTCGATTTAAAAATGAATGTGATGATCCCAAAAAAAATTTCAATTTTTTTTTATGGATCATAGAAGTCTAAAACTTGAAATAACTACTAACACTTGTTATGTTCATTTATACATTAGAACTAGTACTTAAGTGTCAAGGAAATCTTATTTCTCATCAATGTTAATAATTCAAGTACATATTTTGCATACATTGGAACTCTAAATTCTCTTATTGGCTCTTGGTTGACTCTCTACCCAACCTTGCTCTACATTTTAACAAAGTCTCCAAACTTAATGGTTAATCTATCTATTTATTCATTTAACTCTCAATTTTCCAACTCTTTGGATTCCTTTTTCCTCTTCATTCTCCAAGCCTAATTGTTCAACTTTATCCATATTGTTATTCTTTTGTGCTATCTTATATCCACTTCAAACTATTCACCCTACCTTGTGATGTTATGATTGTTTGTTCTTGTTCTATTCCATACATGCATTCCTACCTCTATGCTTTAAACTTCTCAATTTGTATCCAAGCATGATTTCATTTCTCACACTTAATTTCTCAGTTTACCTCACATGAATATTAGCATGTTTTTCTCTATTATTTTCATAAAAATACACATTTTCCCTTCTAATTACTTCTGCATGTATCTAATCTATGTCACTCACACTAATCCATCATCCCTCTACACTAATATTATCTTGGTTCTTTACTCATTACTTCTTCATGGTACATACTTTTCTGTCCATAGTTTTTTTTTCTAGATACCTTGATCACAAAAAAATATTAAAAAAATGACTATTTTATATTTCTTAAAAAAAGCATTCCAATTCATCGGAGAAAACAAAATATAGAATAAGATACTTGAGATTGGAAGTCAACATTGCAACTAGTATAACTACTTGAAACTTTCATTCTTAACTGTTACACCTTAAGGATTCTTCCTTTACAATCATTTTTCTTAAATCCACTTAACTTTCATGGCTTTATTTTGTACATCATGGTTATTAATATATTTTATATTTATTGAAAAGTAACATATTGTAGCTTGTTCACCATGTTCAACTCTAATTGATTATGTTAAAGTAAGAGAAAAAATGTAGCAACGACACTGAGAGAAGAAAAAGAACATATACAAAAATAAAACTTTGCAACATTGTTTTATTACTTTACAATACACACATACAACTAAGGGATAGATGAAGCAATCGACATCCCATAAAATATGAATCACCACTTTTCTTTACAAACAAAACAAAATAAAACTAATCGTTGGTTGGAGATCGAGCATCGTGATATGCTTTGTTGCGGACATGGTGGAATGGGAAATCAAGGGTATATTTGACTTCTAGGAAACAAAATTTGATTAAGGGATTCAAGTATCTTGCATTTATACCAAAACCTAATTCTTATGGAAAGTAGGACTAGTGTTTGTTACATATTATTTTTGTCACCCTTATGACCGTTAATGATGTACAACTATCCTTTGTCTTTAGAAGGAGCAATTGCCTTAATTCTTGAAGAAGAATGAAGATGAACTTTCCTAGAGAGATGAAATTATATTTTCTTTTGTAAAAAAACTTGTAAAGAAGGATCGTCGCACCTTTCTCAGTGTTAAGGGTGCGATGATCTAGGATCGACGAAGGTTGCACCATAGTAGCCTGCGACATTGTCGCATTTTTCTCAGTGTTAAGGGAGCGATGATCGTCCGTACGAAGAAAAAGAGAAGCTTCTCGATGCTTCTAGAATATAAGCTTCGAGGGTGAGGTGGCCTCTGATCGGTTTGGATCTGAGTCACATCCATGATCTCATGGGATCATCCTAATCTCCTCACCCTATCCTTTTCAGCTTATAAAAGGAGGGGAGTTCTCATGGGAAAGTTAGTTATTTTGTGTTAGCTTTGAGAATAGCTTTTGAGAATGGCTAATGAGTTAGTAGAATTTTGGCTTCAGAATTCTAAGTTGCAAGGCTTATGATAGGCTTATGATTTATGTTGTCAACATAGATTATTAGTATCTTCAAACTTAGAGTCTCAGAACTCGTTGGAGTAGTAATGTGTGGGAAGCAAGGAATTGTTGGAAGGAACCTAACAACATCAAGGCATATGGTTGTATCTTTCTTCCACATTCTTTAATACATATATACTTTTTCTTTCCTATATGAACACTATTTGTCCATATTGTATGATTCCTTGATCATGTACATAATTTCATATTGAATAGACTATGTTATTCTTGTCTTCGTTGGATTGTGTTTCTTTGTAGATATTTCTCCATAAGCCTTACGACGGAGATGGGATCACATTGGAGAGGTTGGGTCTACAACATTTAAAAGGTATATTTTGGATCCTCTTCTTATTTGGTAACTGAAATATAAGGAAATTTTAGTATATTGTCTTGTTTTGTTATACTTTCGGGGTGAAACTAGGGAGATCAATTTGTTTCCACACTTACCGATTTGTCCGATAACAACATTGGTTTATTTCTCACGTTGAAAATAGAATCCAACATTGGTGTAATCAATGGTTATCTAGGGGTGGTAGGATGACACTTGTAAAGTCAGTCCTTGAAGCAATCTCGTTGTACTGGTAGATGAT
The DNA here is from genome assembly GCA_000966675.3 of Picea glauca. Classification (NCBI taxonomy): domain Eukaryota; kingdom Viridiplantae; phylum Streptophyta; class Pinopsida; order Pinales; family Pinaceae; genus Picea; species Picea glauca. The sequence continues at coordinate 124,552 of JZKD02S1630609.1, forward strand.
GGCGCACATCCCAAAAGGAGTATTAGAAAAAAAATATAAAAATCAGCTATAATTTTTTGTGGAGTGGCAAGTATGGGAAGGAGTGAATCCATTGGACTAGTCGGTGCTCTATCGCAAATACGAAGGAGGAATGAGGTTGGGGACTAAAAAATACAGATGCCTTCATAGCCTCTATGGTAGAAAAGTCACTATGGAATTTGATTACCAAGGACAACCTTTAGAATGGGATTCTAGAACAAAAGTAAATGGCTCTTGAAAACATCCTATGTTGGATTAGAAAAGAGACAACATCTTGGAAAAATGAATCTCTTCATTGGAAGGCTCTCGTGACTTCTTTCAATCTAATTGGAAATTATTTGGTGTGGAATGTTGGGAATAGGTTGAAGGTATATTCTATTATGGGATGTACGAATCAAGTCTTTCTTCCATAAGATATGATTCAATACCTTCAATTTCATAACTACTTTTCCCTTTCACAAATTTGGGATCTTGACAACGAGTCTGTGAACACAAGGTTGGAAAAATTTTGAGTTCATGGGCCTGCATGGGGACTATGAAATATCTTGGGATGATATTTTCAAGGAACTAAATCGAGCCCATATCCAACTCAAAGAGGACAAGGATATCATTATCTGGACTGGTAACTTGGATGGTGGAAATTATGAGACTAAGTTGGGTTACAAGACCTTGACTTCGACTACCTATGGACCTCTGGTCTAGTGGTGGGATAAAATATGGAAGGTTAAGTCCCCTAAAAATTCCAAAATATTTATGTGGTTAGCCTTGCAAAATAAGGTTCTCGCTTGGGAGGCTTTATAGAAGAGGATTGTCAAAGGACCATATATATGTGTTCTTTGTTACAATGTCAAAGAAACTACGAACCACCTTTTTGTTAAATGTTTGTATATCAAGAAGATGTGGGAACATATTGATTTGTGGCTGAAATTACAAAATCTTTGGATCAATGATACACTGGAACAATGTTTGCATAGCTGGTTCAAGCAAAGAGAACTCAAGAAATATCATGCCATACATTTTCTGGTTTTATGGGGCCTTTGGTTAGCTCGTAATGGAAGAATATTTGATGGCACTCATGTTCCTACCTTCTAGGTAGTCTCTCAAGTTATTGCACTTGTCAATTTCTATAAAGAGGAACCAAGTCCAAAACCCCCAAGGAAGATTGGGGAATTACAAGTGGACAAGAGATTATGTTGGGGTTCTTTGACGGGGCCTATCAAGGACCATATAAACTATGTGGTGTAGGTGGAATTCTCTATTTCTTTGAAAATCACTATATTTTTTTCAAAGGGAATTGAGGAAGGAGGACTACTGTAACATCCAGATTTTCACTGACCATATTTTCATAATACTGATTATTATTTGAGAACACTTACATGTAAGTGATCTAGATAAACATGGTACATTATGATTATCTTTTTTGGTTTATGAGTTTATGCTATGATTGAGTATTGAAATTTTGATATATTATTAATATTGATGTATAGCATTGACATGTATTATGA
>JZKD02S1630609.1:135444-145672 GCA_000966675.3 Picea glauca
ACCTCCTTTTCCTTGCTGAGATGATGTGATGAGTGTGTTCAAATGAGAAAGGTGTCACCTTTATTTATACTAGTTCAGTCACTTAGTTGGGGCCGACTTCTCTTCCTGGAAATTCTATTTCCACTTTATTATTTTCCTATGGGTCGACTTCTCTTTCGAGGTGTCCTTCAATTGTTCAATGGTCCTTCTTTGACTTCTTGGAATCTTCCTCTCTAGGAAAAGTTTTCCAGGAGGGAATACCTCCCACTGCTACAAAAAATCAACACTCCCTCTTAGCTAGGGATGTATTCTTCTATGATGTTCTCTTCTAGTAGTCCCAATCACACCCATCCATTTCACATGGCATGGGAAAGACTACCACCATAGTCACAAGACTACACTGCAAGTATCTATTATGTTTCTCCTCTCCTAGTAGTCCCAATCACACCTGTCCACTTCACATGGTATGGGAAAGACTACCACCATAGCCCCATTCACACCTAACCACTTCACATGGCTTAGGAAAGGATACGCCATGGTCCTAATCAATTTCTCCTTAAATTTAGATATAATAATATTTTTAATATTATTGTTCTTTTGCAGAGTTAAATCTTCCTTGATTATGCAGTGTTTTAGCCAATATATGACATCTTTATGCCATCCCCGTCTAATTTGTAGGTGGTTTTCATTGGAGTTTGAAGCACTCTTAGGAAGCCTCTTGTCTTCCATGTTGTTTATAGTTTTCTTGTACATTAAGTACCTAGTCATAAATGTGCTCTCAATGGGGGAAATACTCGCTTCTATGAGGAGGATATGGTAGGGTGTATTTCCTTTAATTTTGAGATTATAAGTTATAAAATACTTTTGGATTTGATCTGTCTTTCTCCACGATTCTCTAGAGATGTTGCAGCGCCAAACTTCACAACCATATAAGATAACATGAGTGATGAGAGTCTCAAAGAGGAGTTTCTTATTATCCCATTGCCAAAGGCCCGTTGATTTACAATTGTTTTCAAGTCCATAATAAGATTTGCACCCTCTATTTATCCTTTTCTCAATGATATAATTCTAGTTAAGCTTGGGATGAACATCGATTCTGAGATATTTGTATGAAGTCACTTGATCCAAGTTGTTGTTGTCATACCAGAAATTAGCATAAGTGATCATTTTGGATTTAATTGTTATAACCTTTGTTTCGTCAATGTTAATATACATACCCGTACTAAAACAAAAATCCTTGAGAATTTATAGTTGCTTGTCGAGATCATAGGGAATCCTTGCCATAAGAGCAATATCATCATCATAAAGAAGAATGATTATGACTATACTAGCTAGAGTTAGGTTGACACAACCTACTTCTTCCAAACAACCCTCTCACTTGTTGATGTATATACCAAAAAGGGTAGGGGATATGGGACAACCTTTCTTAACTACTATATTACAATTAATTTCTTTCGACCAATGCTTAATATTCATAAACTTGACAATAACGTTCTCGTACAACCTTACTGCAACAACTATTATTCCAAAGGATAGTTCTGGACACATTATCAAAAGCTTGTTCTTTTTATGTGACTTTCTACCTTTACATCTTCTTTTCCAAAATAATTCCATATAACTTGCCTAAAAAATTAATAAAACTTTTTAATAACATTTCATCTTACTTTATAATGAAACTTTAACCATATTTTTAAAAAATTCTCAATTAAAAAAAAAACGTGTTTTGTTGTTTGGATAAAATATTATGTTACTTCAAAAGAAAATTATATTATGTAACAAACATCACTTCACTTGTAACAATTGTTTTGTGTTTGGATAAAAGATTATGTTACTTCAAAAGAATAACAAACATCACTTCTAACAATTTTGCTTACTTGCATTGTGTTTTGGATACAAGAGGATGTTACAAACGTCACTTCCAACCATTTTTCTTATTTATAATGTATTTGTGATATAAAATTATATTAAAATAAGTTAATTTTATAGTTTGAACCATGTAATTATAAACATTTTTCTTATTTACAATCATTTTTTTAATGCAAAAGATTATAAAAATATTCATTTTTATATTATAATTTTTAATATTATAAAATTTTTAAACGCAAATTTATGTTTCAATTGTCAAATTGGTTTTAAAAAAATGGAAAAACAAAATTAATTGACTATAATTTAATAATAATAATATAATTTTAAAGTCACTACCAAGCCAGACATCAAATTGGTGCATGAGATTCTCTTGTTTGTGAGACAATGGACCCCCTCTGCCAAGAGATTTCACTGCAGAGGTATACATACCCTACCCCCTTTCGATTTGAACTAATGACTTATTAGGAGGAAACACATGTTTTTATAAAAAATATAAAAATATTTTACTTCATGAGTAAGTTTAATATTGTTTTTTAGTGGATTATGGCAAAATTTTCAAGGAAATATTGGAATTATAAAGTACTTAGTATTACAATTAATTTCTTTCTACAAATGCTCAGTGTTCATAAACTTGGCAATAACATTCTCGTACAACCTTATCCCAACTATTAACTTGAAAGGAACTTTTAACTCTTTTAATATATTCCAAAGGTTAGTTCTTACAAAAGCTTGCTCCTTTTATGTGACTTTCTAACTATGCAACTTCTTTTCCAAAATAATTTCATATAATTTAACTAAAAAATTAATAAAACTTTTTAATAACATTTCATCTTATTTATAATAAAACTTTTTAATAACATTTCGTCTTATTTATAATAAAACTTTAACCATATTTAAAAAAAAAATCTCAATTCAAAAGAAAACTTGTTTTGTGTTTTAGATAAAAGATTATATTACTTCAAAAGAAAATTATATTATATAACAAACATCACTTCTAACATTTTTTCTTACTTTCAGTGTGTTTTGGATACAAGAGTATGTTACAAACATCCCTTCCAACCATTTTTCTGACACAAAATTATATTAAAATAAGTTAATTTTGTAGTTTGAAACTAATTACAACCATTATTTTTAATATTTTTTTTATTTACAATAATTTGTTCATGCAAAAGATTATAAAAATATTCATTTTTATCTTACAATTTTTAATATTACAATTTTTTTAAACTTAAATTTATAATCTTAATTGTAAAATTAGTTTTTAAAAAATGAAAAAATAAAATCAATTAACTATAATTAAATAATAATAATAATAATCTAATTTTAAGGTTAATACCAAATCAAACATAAAAAAATTGGTGTATAAAACATTCTTGTTTGTCTAAAAAAAACGTATACACACCCTATTCTTTCTGAATTTGAAAGTATAATTTAAAAAAAAATACATATTTTTATAAAAAACAAAATCCTTTTACTTTGGAAGTAAGTTTAATATTATTTTTTAATGAATTATCGCAAAATTTTCAAGGAAATATTGAAATTATAAATTATAAAGTACTTTCTGCTAGCTTACACATATTATGGCCCACAATATGCTTATGAACCATGAATAAACATCTGCCTGTCGCATTCAAATCCACTTTTTTCTGCTCTAATTATTTGTTTATGAAATGATTAATGGTATATACTGAATATACTTTATGCGATGTGACAAGTGCGAGTGAACAGGTAACTTTGTAATATGACTGAACATATTTTATATAAGCAATTAACACGCTACTTTTAGTCTCACATTTACATAATTTAATGGAAATGGGAAGTTATTGAGTGTCGGTATACAATATTTTTTTAATTAAATATATATGTCATACATTTATTTAGAATAAGAGGTTATCATGTTTTTAAAATGATGGCAAAGACAGAAACTGCTTTCACTTTAATGAACTGGTTGAATGTGTAGTGTTGGATAAAATTAATAAATTAAGATATAACACTGATTGATAAATTAAGATGGAACGCACAATTTTTTTAATGTGCCATATAAAAATATATACTAATAACTTTACAATTTTAGTTTATTTTAATATTTTATTTATTTATTTTTCAGAATAAATTTTAAAATATAAATTAATTATTCTATAATTTTATTATTATTATCATTGTAGATTTATTTTAAATTTGGATTTATTAAGCATTGAGAGGAACAAATTTTTTAATATATAAATTTTAATTTATATGTTGTTATGTGACAATATTTCTCTCATATTGGACTCTTAGTGCACTTAGTTTAATTTTTTTTCCTTATTTAATAATTCATTGTATTACCATATGTAATGTAACATATAATTATTTCTTTGGAGGGAAACAATGGTGAGTAGTGAGGGAAAGGCTAAAGGTGGAGGAATGGTGGGCAAAGGTGGTTTGTCTCAAAACATTTTCTTTTAAGGATGTAGTTCAAAATAAATCTTCTAATTCTACGTCTCTGAACCCTCCTATCTCTACTATGTCCCTCCTATCTCTACTATGTCTATTTTGGATCCATCTGGCAATAAAGTGCCTAAATTGGAGGTCTTAGAGCTATAGGTTACATGTTTTCTTTTTCTACCAATCTTCAATAGTACTTTGTAGATTCAATGTTATATCTTTACTCAAAGGGATTCTCTACTGTCAAGTTTAAAAATACAATTGATTATCAAAGAGTTTTTGAGGAGGGTCCTTGGTTTTGGGATAGAGTGAGATTTTTTGTTATCTCTTGGTTTCCAAATTTGGATCCTTCCACTATGTCTATAACAAAGATATTAGTTTGGGTTTGGCTCCTAAATCCGTCTCACATTTTTTGGCATTTAAAAGTTCTTCAAGATATCTGAAATTCTTTGTGCAAGTACATCAAAACAGATTTAAATCGGATTAAACTAGGTCTTTTCACATATGCTGTTGAGATTGACATCATTCAAGGACTACCAGATAAAATGATATTACAATGAGGTTATCTTTGTTAGATTTAGACTCTTGATTATTATAAGAGGGTCTTTTGGTGTGGGTTTTTCAACAACCAGGGTATCCCCAAGTTATGAGATTTTTGTGAATGAACATAATTGATGCATCTCTTTTCAAATATAAGCTACCAAAGCTCTAGTTAGTGTGTATTGCTTCACATATTGTAGTATAACTTCTCCCTATTTCATAAATATTAATAGAGTTTTGGCTTTCATGTATTACTATGCTCTTTGCAATAGTTCCATGCATGTCTTTGATAAATTCAAAGTACAAAGAGTTAGTCCTCTAACTAATCAAGCTCGATGAAGACTTCCCTCATCTAGTAAAGTGGTCTCATGATAATGAATGAAAACAAAAATAATGGAGTAAGATATCCTATCAAGATGTTGCTTAAAAAAGCTCTCTCCATTTAATATTTAAGAAAACAGATAAACACCACAGATATGACACTCCACTCTTAAATCTTTGCTTAAAAAGCCCTCTCCATTTAATATTTAAGAAAATAGATAAACACCACATATATGACACTCCACTCTTAAATCTTGGACTATAATGTTTGCAGGTAAATGAAAAAGCAATATATTCCGAGTGTCTTTTTTTAATGTTTTGTTGGTTTTCAAATGATTATGCACGATATACAATGGGCACAATGCACCTAGTTTTGTGTAAATTTTTCAAATTCTTATGATATATTATAAGAACATGTTATTGCTGAATCTTTGTTCTACATCAATAAGTTTATAATAAAATATCTATATTCTAAACCGTTATAAATTGTACCATGTTCTAAACAATTTTCACAGATATTCCCTAACTTGACAATGACGTTGTAGGTCTGGCCGAAGTTGTTGCGACAAAGTATTTGATTCTCCTAAACTTTTAAATGGTATATGAAATGGCAAATGGAATCACCTTACTATTTAATATAATTAAATTTTGGCTCATTTGTTTGTAAAACTATTAACAATTTCTTAAATTACGTATGAAATAACAAGTTAAAGTTATGTAAATGTTTAATATAATCGAATTAAAAAATGTAAAAACTTTTTCCATGTACGGAAAGGATAGATTTGATTATTCTTAATTTTTTTACGGAAAGGATAGATTTGATTATTCTTAATTTTTTAAATTATGTATAAAAAAAAAGATAGATTTGGTTACTCTTAATTTTTAAAATTTAAAATTATGTTGAAATATAATGTATAATATAATTGAATAAAAAAGATTAAAAACTATTTTAATTTGAAAAAAAAATTCAAAGTAAGTTTATTTTTTTTAATATTTTAAGAAATTAAAATGTCTAATAATTATGAATAAAAGATGAATGTTAAAGTGTTTAACATATTTAAAAGTATATTAATTATATTGATAATCTTAAATCAATGTTAATTATGGATTTATTAAATATTTAAAGGGATTAAATCTTTTGAGGTGTGAACTTCTTTTAAAGTATACAACTTGAGGAAATGTTTGCACCTAAAAAGGTTTGATCCCTCTATTTACCTATAATAGAGTTCACATGAAGTGAAAAACATAGATACAAAGTTTTAAGCAAAGGATTTTATTAAAACATTGATGGTGGAAATCCCATTTTAGATGAAGCTTCATGATAATTAACAGAGAAAAATGAAGAGCATAACCTAATTATTTTGGAATATCCTTATCTGTTGCACTAGATCACTTCTAATGTTATGCCCATAACCTTAACAACTACATATAATGATTTTAAATATGTCTTCAACAACTATATATAATGATTTTAAATATGTCTTTAAAGATTATAAAAATTTCAAAACTCCATCTATTTTACTTATTATTTTAATATTTTAAATAAAATATTAATATACTTAAAATCCTTGCAACCAAAAATAAAATATTAATATACTTGAACCCTTGCAACCCATATAATGATTTTGGGTACGTTGTCTAGGGCTTTAAAAACATTCAAATTTCTAAATGTAGTGCTATATGTAAAAATTTCATTTATCTTGTTTATTATTTTAATATTTTAAATAAAATAATTGTAATATTTTAAATAAAATATTAAATATGGTTGCATAGAAGAAAATAATTGTAGGGGATTTTATTTAGTAGTAAATTTATTTTTTAATAAGTTTACTAAAGAATCTCATCTTATAGTTGCTTAAAAATAAAGCTTCACTATTTGGTTGAGTAACATTCGTGGCTTTAAGATTTGGTTTAGCAACACTCTTTCTTGCTGAACAACTTGACTTCCTTCAGGGAAGAAGGATTCAAAATGCAATTGAATCGGCTCATGAAAGTCTACATAGTATATAAAAAAAGAAATTAAAGTCCCTGGTGATGAAACTTGACTTGAGGAAAGCCTATGACTGCATAGACTGGGAATACTTGAGACCAATTCTTATTACAGTGGGTTTTGGCATCCAGTTGTCAAACTGGATCATGATTTGTATAACAACTTCTACCTTTGTTGTGTTGTTCAATGGAGAGGCGTCGAATTTTTTCAAAAGTGGTAGGGGGCTTCGTCAAGGTTGCTCGTTATCACCGTTATTGTTTATCATGGCTATGGAAGGGCTCAATCTCATGATAAAAAACAACATTGTTGAAGGCAGAATTACAGGCATAAAAGTCTCTAAATTGATCAAGGTGGTACATCTATTGTTTGTGGACGACGTCATTATTATGACAAAGGCAAATGTCAATGAATGGAGGGAGATATCAAACATTCTTTAGATTTTTTGTACTGCCATGGGTTGTTAGACATATTGTCATTGATGTCAACAGTCGATGTGATGATTTGTTGTTATAACGAGTTATCATTGTGATTTACCAAAGATGATATTGTCATTGATGTCAACAGTATATCAGTTAGTAGAAAATATCAAACAATATGCAGAGATCGAAAGCGTAAGCTTTGGAGGAGGAGCGAACTGAAGCAATTCGTGATTATTTTTTATCACGATAGGATCAACAATGTTCCTATGATAAAATCTCAGGAGGGTTAGCAAATGCAGAGATCAAAGCTCAGAAGGAAAAGCGTAAGCTCAAGGTGAGAAGCCTCAACAACCGTTCGATTAGAGTGAGAAGCCTCAACAACCATCCAATCAAGAAATTGACCATGTTGACCATCTCATATTACGGACATTGGTCATATGAGTGATCGTGGGCTTGAGGACCATTGGAGGATCGTGACCGTCGAATCTGCAAGCCAGATCAACGACATGGATAGATTGTGGAGATCGGAAGGAGAATTAAACGACTCTCTAGTTCCAATTCCGCAATGGGTCTACATCGTCAGATCTCATAGACTCGAATATCGACGACTGTGGTTGATCCAACAAAAGATCGGATTAAGTTGGATTGAGTTGTGACTATCGGATGTGCAATTGCCAGATCAACGGCAGGGATAGATTGCGGATATCGAAAGGAGAATTAAATATTGCGTTGGTTCCAATCTCACAATTAGTCAGGATCGTCAGATCTTATAGCTTCAAAGATCGACGACTTTGGTTGACTCACCAACAACGCACAACTTCAAATTGCAGAGTTTGGGTGTCAAGTTAAATCACTCGCAAGTTGTGGTTCTACAATCATCATCAACCTTTGATCTGCTTCGAGTGTATTCACGACCGTTGGATCACATTTTAGTGGAAGGACAGGATAAGCTCAAAGGGTTGAGAATTTGATTATCTGAATACCCGTCAACCGTCGGATCAAACCCGAATTCTCGTTAGCCGTCAGATCATCTTAAAGTGGAAGGATAGGATAAGCGGGGCTAAAGGGTTGAGAATTTGATTATCTGAATACCCTTCAGCTGTCGGATCAAACCCGAATTCCCATCAGCCATCAGATCATTCTTGAGTGGAAGGATAGGATAAGCGAGGTAAGATCTGAGATCTCATTTATGTGAATTTCCATCAATCATTGGATCATTCTAAGTGGAAGGATATGATCAACCAAAAGAGCAACACCGTAGATAGATCGAGCCATCGATCTAAGAACATGATCGATGGACAATTTTTAGTTCAGGTCTAAAGTTGCGAGGAGGTTATGCTACGGATAAATCTCACTTCAAGAATTCAGTTTGAGATTCGAAATCCCGGAAGCCCGAAAATTTGAAATGAATAAGGACCATCAGATCTGGAGGATATACGATGACCATTGGATCAAGGTTGTTGGTAAGCAGACCACGTCAGCAAGGACACGTGGCATAGTCAGAGAATGAAAAGTGTCAAGTTGAAATCAGTATTTTAGGTACGTGCAAATCACGAATCTAAGTGACACGTGGCAGCGACTCGGCTTGTGACACGTCATCAAGTGACGTAATCAAGTTACGCAACTCCGGGGGTTTTACTTCAGGAGTTTTATCACCAGTACTTGCCCAAAGTCCCGAAGTCTCGAATGTCAAAGTCCCGAAGTGGACACAAGACGTTTGATCTAAAGATCACTTTGGGAGCATTCTCGATCGTCGATCTACTACAATGGAAGGATAGTGTAAGTGGAAGTATTAACCGACAACAAGCGGTCTCCACCACTTATGACTTACTTAGCAGGTGATCACTCCAGAGGAAAGAAGGGGTTGAGAATTGAAATCTCAGAAGTCCAGAGACCTGAAGAATATCTCGACCATTGATCTGAAAGGGACACGCGTCAGTGGATTGATAGCTCTAGAATATTGACGTACGAAGGAAAGAAGGGGTTGAGATTTGAAATCTTCGAAGTCTAGAGACTCGAAGGAGATATCGACCATTGATCCGAAAGGGACATGTGTCAGTGGATTGACAACTTCGAAATATTGACGTATGGAGGAAAGAAGGGGATGAGACTTGAAATCTCCAAAGTCTAGAGACCCGAAGGAGATCTCGATCGTCGATATGATGCTGGGTGTACTCTCAACCGTTGATCAAAATACAATGGAAGGATAGCGTAAGTAGAATAGTCGAAGACCCGGAGTAAAAGTTGGCCATCCATCTCAACGCTTGATTAAGTCATGGCCATCAGATTAAGCTTTGTAAGAATCAAATATGACAATTGATCCATTTCCACGAAATAAACGTAAAACGTCCGATCTGTTCGGGAAATCTGATTTGAAAGTTTTGAAATTTTTCAAACCCAAAAGACCCGAAGGGTGAAGTCCCAAAGTCCCGACAATCATCCATCTCATCGGGAGATTGAATCGTGACCGTTGAATTGATAAGCGCTCAAGCGCTTGTCTCGCTGTTAAGCCCTAATATTGGCTCATTACCCCTTAATTGGGGCATATTATATTAGTAATGCTATTTTATTTATGTCAGCTTTAGGCCATTAGTTGTAATTTAGATTAGTAATGTTACTTTAATTATGTCGGCTTTAGGCCATTATTTGTAATTATACCTCCTAGTCTCCTATATATACCAAGGAGACA
>JZKD02S1630620.1:51139-62031 GCA_000966675.3 Picea glauca
TTGTTCTTTACTATTACTTTGTTCAACTTCCTGAAGTCAATACAAAGCCTCAATGTACCATCCTTATTCTTCACAAAAAATAATGGGGAACCCCAAGGTAACACACTTGGGTGCATATACCCCTTCTTCCGAAGCTCTTCAAGTTGCATACACAATTCTGCCATCTCTGGTGTACTTATCCTATTGGCAGTCTTAGATACGATGACTGCTATGGTCATCAAATTTATAGAGAAATTGATCTGGATTATTTTTGGCACGAAATCAGAGCGAAGATATAATAAAGAAATGTACTGAGATATATAATATATCTAATAATATAATATATATATAAGATATATAACCATAAATACAGTATTACACAATTTTTATTAATAAGCGAAATGTACAAAACTGTAGAAATACAAAGTGAAAGACTCGGTATAATGGTGGAATATTATCTCTGAGAAGAGATGTGACAACTACATTCATTTGTAATAAGATTATTGTTACAATGAGGCTCCAAAGGCCTTTTTAACATAAACAAAATCCAAAACCCTAACTTCGGAAGATGGAAAACCAACAGTTTTGTGGACCCGCTTTGGGTAGTTTGGTGTATCAACTTCCCAATGGCATAACTTTGGCATACGATCTCTGTTTTGGGTGCACTATAGCTCATTGGAAAGGTATTTAAGAGGAACCTCATTTTTGGAGCTCCATCAAAGCCTTTAGTTATTATTTAGGTTCTTGGTTGTGAAAAAAAGTTGTTTAGGCCCTCAATATGGCCTCGGAATATTGGGACCCAAAAAACCACTAAAAATAGTAAATTTCCAACAAAATGTTTTGAACTAGTTGGAATAGGTGGGTGGCCACCGATATCCTCCTGGATCAATCATCCCTCCTTAGGAAGAAATAGTATCCATTGCGTTGAGTTCCCGGGGGAGAGGGGAAAGCGTTTGTTGAATTTGAATCTTGGTGAACTGCTTGCCTTGCTGGAGAAGTTGCACTGCTTAGCTTGTTGAATACTTTCACGAACCTGTTGTTGGTAGGGTTTAATTTGTTCAACCAACCTGTTTTATATTGGTTTAAATGGGAAATGTATAGTTACCATTGTAGGTGAAGAAACAATATCTTCTTTCTCTTCTGCAATCTGCTTCTATTGGAAAGAAAGGTCTTGGGACAAGGTTGCAGTGGTTGGAGTGTCCTTCTATTCACCTCTTGAACATATTGTGAAGAGAATGAATTTTTCAGTATGAGAGATTACCTTGTGGAACTGTTTTGGTGGGATAATAGTCAGAACTACTTCTAGTATCCTGTAGAGATGAACCACTAGAGTAACAATGACACTATGGGGTCGAGACTCATAAATAACATGGCACTTCCACATATATGGTTGGCCCAAAAGAACATCACAGGAATCCAATAAAGAAACATCACATAATACCTCATCCTTGAAGGGATGAATTTCGTATGAAAATCAACACTACTGGCTATCACGAAGATCTCATCCCTAGCGAAGCCACCTTATGTTGTATGGTTGTAGGTGTGGTGTTTTCGACAATCCCAATTGTTTGAATACCTCTACTGAGATGAGGTTATTATGGCTTCTTCTATTAACAATAAAATGCAGCGAGGTCCCTTCACCCACATCTGTGAATGAAAAATGAGTTCCCCCTCTTTTGGATCTGCTGGTTCTTCTTGTTGAACTGTTATGGTCATGACAGTAGCAGTGGGGTCTATGTTAATGATCTATATTCTCCCACTATTTTCTGAATCAGACTCTGAATCAAGGTTCAACTCCTTTTCTTTTATCTCGACCACCAATAAAATTTTTGAGTGGAATTCATCATTGTTGTGCCAGTGGGTTTTGTGGAAATCACACCAATTTCCATTGTCCTTCTTTGTTTTTCCATTACCCTTATTTTCCTATGGCTTGGACTGGTTTTCTGGAAGCTGGTTATTAGGGTCTTCTTTACCATACTTTTGTTGTTGTGGATTTGCATACCCAAACTCCCATTTTTTCTGGTGCCTAAATTTCTGCTCCATTTTGACAACATATCGATAGGCATCTCCCAGTGATGAGATGTATAAGAAATCCATTTCGGTTTGGATGTACCTATGTAGAGCCCCACGGTATTTTAGAACCATATATCACTCAGAGTCTTTGATACCCAGCTTGGTGTGTAATTTATGGAAATTATTTGTGAACTCTGACACTATTTGGCCCCTCTCTTGCCGCAGTGTGGTCCATCTCATGTACAGGTCATCATAGTTACCAACAGGCTAATATTGTTCCTTGACCACATCCACAAAAAATACCCAAGTGGGATCGACCCCATATATTCCAGAATCCTTTGTGGAAATTTTCTCCAAGTAAGTTTCCCACCAATGTTTGACGTGGGGGAGAGACTTAAGGAGTGCGAAGGTGATATTTTCTTGTTGGAAAAATTGTGAACAAAGAAATAACCTTCTAGTAGATTTAACCATTTTTCTAGGGCATCTGCATCGATCTGACCTTCAAATATAGGAATATAAAAATTAACGTGTGCCTTGAAAGGAGAGATTCCTCCAAAGTGGTTTCTTGATGAAGACATTCCTACTATTATCAATAGGCATTGAAGGATGTGGGCAAAATTCTCCATCTTTTCATCCCTCTGTCGCGTGAGAGCTTGCTCAAGCAACGTATTAATATAATCTTCTACTCTGATGTCTTTATTTTCTTATACCATGAAGGGTTTCTTGGGTGTGCGAGAGATATTTTCCTCAAGAGAGACAAGTTGAAGACCCAACTTTCTCTACTTAGACCTCATCGGGGACATGCACTGAAAAACGATCAAGAGCAACCTACTCTAATACCACTGATCCAGATTATTTTCGGCATGAAATGAGAGAGGATATATAATAAATAAATGTACATAAATATATCAGATATCCAATAATAAAACAAAATATATTAGAGATATAATCATAAACACAGAGATACAGTAATACACAATTTCTATTAATGAGCGAAATGTATAAAACTGTATAAATACAGAGTGAAAGACTCGTTAGAATGGTGGCAACTTATCTCTAAGAAGAGATGTGACGACTACGCTCATTCACAAGAAGATTGATGTTACAATGAGGCTCCAAAGGAATTGTTAACATAAAGTAAATCCAAAACCCTAACCCCAAAAGATGGAAAGCCAACAATTGTGTGGACCCCGTTTTGGGTAGTTTGGTGTCTCAACTTCCTAAAGGAGTAACTTTGGCATACGATCTTTTTTTTGGGCGCACGATAGCTCGTTGGAAAGGTATTGATGAGGAGCTTCATTTTAGGGGCTCAATCAAAGCCTTTTATTATCATTGAGGTGTCTAGTCATGAAAAAACATCATTTAGGCCCTCAAAATGGTCCCAGAAGTTTGGGACCCAAAATATTGTTAAAAATAGTAAATTGCCAACAAATGTTTTGAGCCAGTTGGAATAGGTGGGTGGCCATCGATATACAGCTGAATAAAAAAATAAATATCTCTTTTCGGTGGTAACCTCGGTATTTATTTAAATACATCTTCAAATTCTTTCAGTACTATGCAGTCTTCAACATTTGACACTTTATCCTTAGGTGTCTCTTTCATGTGTGTTGCAAATACTTGGTATCCTTTCCTATAGATTTTCTTAAATTGCAAGGATGGAACTTCTCTGATAGTTATATCTCTTGGAATTCCTTGAACTCTTCTTAAGTTTTCTTCCTCATCCAAGAAAGTAAATTCCTTATTGTAATAGTCTAGAATGACATGATGGTGTTCCAACCAATCCATACCAATGAGGAAACCATAAGAACCCAAAGGTATAGTATTCAAATCTACTTTTGTGCTCGTCCCATTCATATCCATTGGACATGCCTTAACCATCTCATTAATTTTCCTTTTTTCTCCTATATCTAGATGCACCAACCAAGGTTTTCCAAGCTTGCTTCTTGGCAATTGGAATCTTTCCACCATCTTAGGATCTAGATAACTATGACTAGCTCCTGAATCAATTAAAATAGAAATGTGTTGGTTATTAATTTTACCTTCCACTTCAATCATGTGCTACTGAAACTCATATTGCTTGTTATCTAGTGTTGCGTAGATCCTTGGTAAATTTCTACCCACATCTTCAACTATCGTAGCTTTTGTGCATTGTGAATAGTCCTCACTTTTTCACCTAAGTGAGGGAAATATCTGTACATGTGGTATTCCCCACAACCCAAACATTGAATAGGTGGTTGCCTTGGTCTTTTCCCCATTGCCTCTGTCATTCTCGGCTCCTTGGGAGTTAGCTGTCCATGAGAATTATTTCTGAAAAATGGTGGCTTAGCCCCCTTCTTTCTCTATTCTATCTTGCTTTTCTTCTGGTCTTCCCAAGCCTTTTGGAAAGTTGATTTTCCCCTTTGCTGATCATATAGAAATTTAGCTTTCCTTATGGTTTCCTCTAATGTCTTGGGTTCATCATATTGTATCTTGTCACTAATAAATGATGGCAGCCCACTCAAGTACCTCTAGATTTTAACTTTCTCATGCTTAATGAATGCAACATATTTCAGCAACTCTAAGAATCTTCTTTCATACTCATCTATTGTCATACTCCCAAGCTTGAGTTCAAAGAACTCCTTCATTTTCTTGTCATAGTATCACTTGGTTAAGTATTTATTTTGAAAATACCTTTTAAACTCTCTCCAAGTAATCTTCTTATCATCAATGTATTTCACTTGCACGAACTGATCCCACCACATTGATGCTTTTCCATTTAGTTGATAGATGGAAATTCTCCCTTCTGCATGCACAGAGTAATTATGTAGCTGGAAGTACTTCCTCATGCCCAACAACCAAGTATTCACATATTCATCCTTATTGTGCTCACCATCAAAGGTAGGGGGCTTGATCTTATTCATTTCCTACTGTAGCTCATCCACCCAGTCCTTCTCTTATGATTTCTGACAGGAAATGGACTTGAGCTACTGCACACTTTCCTAAATGAATTATTTGGTGAGTGATGGTGATGCCTATCAACACTTATTGTTTTTATTTTCTCATCATGAGACCTGCGGTTTCTTGACTTGCTTGAATCTGTCTCCCTATCCATTTTCTTTTCTATTTTTTCCAAGCTTTACATCAACTTTATATTGAATCCATCTTGTTGCTCCTTGGATTTCATAAGCCTCTCATTATCATATTTATATCTTTGGACATATTTTTGCAGTCCCTTTATGGTTTCTGCCAAGTTTCTATGCTCCTCCTTGCCTTCTCTATGCTCATTGGATTTTGTATTGTCAATACCCATACTAATATACAAACCCCCAAATTCATCATCATGGTTGTAAGTTCTATATTCATCTTCCATGCTTTTGACTCTCTACATTGATTTTGTCCTGATCTAATCACTGTTAATTATGAAAAATGTGCAGACAATAATATTTGTTAGACGGATTCATGTGACAACTTCATGAAAACTCTGCACAATTTTGTCAGAATCATTTCTTCTGATTTCTAGGATGATTTTAATGTCCCAATTCAAAATTTCTGAGTGAATAACTAGAATCCTTTGTCCAAAAATTTCCCATCGGCCACTTCCTTGCACAATTCTGAGTTTTGCACAGTAAATTATGGTCATTTGGAATTATCCAAAATACTCTTTTACTCTGTCTTTGTTCTTTCTGAAGCTCGTGTGTGCACTGGTATTCAAGACATACCAATGTGCGATGTCAATATTTAACATATACACAATGTATTAGTATTATGCATGCGCCACTAGTTTTTCTCTATGCAACTCCAAATTTTAGTTCACACACCCGTGCACCATTTTTTTCTGCTCATTCTCAATGTCGCACACTGCATTATCAAATTTTAGTGTGCATAAGTGTGCATTCTTATTTTATGTTCACCATGGCCGTGGTGTAATTCCAAATTCGACCACTTACCAGTCTGAATTTTTACCTTAAGGAGATACTCGGCCCATGTAGGCTCAGTTTTGAAACCAGAGTTCTGATACCAATCTATAACGTTCCCCATTACTAGCACTAACAAAAAGATATGATACAAATCTGTAACATTCCCTGCTACTAGCACTAACAAAAATCTTTGACACCATTATGTAGCATCCCTAGCTTATTGTTGAGCAATTCCACTCCAAAAATCTAGTTTGCAAATTCTACACTATAACGTTAATCTACGCAGAATCATGTGAGGTGACACGCATGATCCCAAGTTGGATGGCACAAAACAATATTTCCTCTTCATACACTAGATACAAAAGTGGAATTAACACATAATACAACTGTGTGCACAATCATTCATAACACACAAGTATATTGCATGTGTAACCACTTTGAACACATGATTACTACTGCGTGCACAATCACTTTGGTGCCGCATGTCGAATCAATTATTTTTGTGCATTTGGATCTGCTTCCTCATGCACACAACGATTCCACCTTCTTGTGTGCACATATTATTTCCTTGTGCGCACGAAAATTTTAGCCATGCCCCAGAAACTCGTGACCATTATTACAAAGTTAACTAAGAGGAAAACTCAATAAATGTCATGCTATGCATGTGTGACTATAATTATTGAATACAACATCATGCTTACATGTACAAACATCATCATACAGAATAATGGAAATTGATCATATCCAACATCATACAAAAAATAAACCCATATCAAACATCGGTAAATAAACACAAAATAAATTAGACAAACACACAAAGGACACTTATTTTTTTTATAAAGTATCACCAATTGCACATAGATCTCAGACGTTCCTCCCAACCATATACTATGTTTATCATATACTTTTAGCAACAGGTCACCCCCGAGACGGGGCTTAAACTCCACTAGGGAAAATGATTCATAATACAAAGATAAGGTATGATAATCAATAGAATTGTTCAGTCCAAGGTGCTCAACTGTTGCAACTAGCCTACACTCTCTCATTCTCCACATGCCTATCCCACCCCATGAAGTGTTCCCCTTATCTTTTCAAGAGTCCCTTGTTTTCCCCACTTTACTTCCATGGATTTAGCAACATGCCTAACATGAAGTCTCTAAGCCCTATAACTAATGCCTAGTGCACCAAGGAAAACTTCCTAGCAAATCCCTCACTTGGAGAGAATGCTCACGGTATTTACAACCCACCTCTTCGAAAACAAACCTCTCACCTGGAGAGAATGCTCACGGTTCTGAAAACCTACCTCTTCGAAAACAAATACTTTGGTTACTATATGGAAACCCATTTCGAATCTTTTCTCTATAGGTAAGGTAATGGTTGTTTCACTGTTCAGATGGTTTCACCCTTCAAGAAAAACGAATTCTCCCCCAAAATACACTAATGTTCAACCATATATTTTCATGGTCATAACTGGACACTTGTCACATTTGAAAATAGATTTAGCCACTTGGTGAGTCGTTCCCATCCCACGGGAACTTATGATAAATAAATATCCATAAATTATAATTTTCAGAAATATTAATAAAATGTTCCCTTGGACTTAAGCCCCCCTTTTCCATTTTCGGTGGAGTTTACCCCTTTTCCATTTTCGTTGGAGTTTAGCTCCCCGTCTCTTTTTTTCTGATTGTTTTGCATGTAGCGATGCAATTTTATTTATAATTTGAGTGTGAATACATTTTACATGGATAGGCACATTGACATATTTTCATCCCATATCACCAACCCAATAACCACACAGACTCTCTGGCCCTTAATACACACACACACACACACACACACACACACACACACAAACACACACACACACATATATATATACTTGGTTCGATTTTCACTTCAAGGTATTCCTCGCACACTTACTCAGGTGCGCACAACACTATGGAAGGTGTACACCCTTCCCTTGACATGCAATCCACGCACACTTACTCATGTGTGCACAACACTATGGAATGCACACGCTCTTTGTTTGGAAACAATCCTTGCGCACTAGTTAGGTGCGCACAAAATTGAATCAACATTTGGTGCCAATGGCTCACCAACCTAAATGTACATTTTCATTTTCATTTACAGTTAGGGTTCGAATTAGGGACATTAAAAGATTAATTCTCACCTCACTTGAGATCAATGGCTATTATTTAATTCACTAATGTTAATTAAATGATTTCTTTAAATAAAACCCAACTCACTATTAAAATCACTTTACTTTAATAATTCCTTTAATTAAACTAAATTTTTAAGGTAGAAGGATTTGGATGATTTCCACACGTCTAGACACTTATACATGTGCAAAAGTACTTTTTTGATGCTACAAACATTAGAAGGTGCTACAGGTATTGAGGGAGCATTAGTTGTATTCTAAGCTAAGCAAGTGCTCATTTTATCAAAAGAAGATCCATTATTTAGGCCATATTATTTCAAAGGAAGGAATAGCAATGGACCCTAAGAAGATAGAAGCCATTAGAGGATGGACATCACCAAATAATGCATTAGAGGTGAGATCATTCATGGGACTTGTAGGTTATTACATGATGTTTATTAAAGGCTTTGCAAAGATTGCACACCCAATTAGTTCTTTGCAAAAGAAGGGTGTGAAGTTCAAATGGACTTCTGAATGTGAAGAAAATTTTTCATCATTTGAAGAATTTTTTGACAAGTGCACCAATATTAAAGATTGTTGATCTAGAAGAGAATTTAATTATGTGCATTGATGCATTTATTGAAGGACTTGGTGGAGTCTTTACACAAAATGGGCATGTGGTATGCTATGAGTCAAGGAAGTTGAAAGAGCATGAGATGAACTATTCCACACATGACTTAGATTTGATAGCCATAGTTCAAGCCTTTAGGATGTGGAGGCATTATCTCATGGGAAAAAAGTTTGAGCCAAGGATAGACCATAGCGGTCTGAAGTATTCGTTTGGACAACCAACATTGAATGCCAAACAAATTATATGGCTTGAATACCTTAATGAATATGACTTTGATATAAAAAATATCAAAGGAAAGTAAAATAAAGTGATTGATGCACTCAACATGAGAGTGCATGAGATGCATGCTACAACCATTAGCATATACATGTCTGATTTAAAAGACGGAATTTTTGAAGCTGCAAATTCAGATCAACACTATATGCAAGTAAAATAATTATTGCAACAAGGTAATTTACAACCAATATATAAATATTATGAGCTGAAAGAGGATGGATTCTTGATGTATAGAGGCAAGGTATATGTGCCTAAATCTCAAGATTTGAAAATTTTAGTGCTGAGAGAAATGCACAATGAACCCTATGCTAGGCATCTTGGGTACCAAAAGACCATCGCAATTGTAATGGGCCAATAATTTTGGCCAAGAATGAAGAAAGAAGTGGTTTATTATATAGCTAGATGTCTATAATGTCAAAAGCTAAAGGCTGAGCATAAACATCCAGCTAGATTTCTACAACCATTTCCCTTTCCTGAGTGGAAATGGGAAGTGTCATTATTGATTTTATTACTAAATTTATGAATATTGTAAAGTAGCATGATTCCATCATGGTGGTTGTGGATAAATTAACAAAGACTGCACATTTTATTCCAATGAAGCTAACTCACAAGGAAACCAACATTGTAGATATTTACATGAGGGAAATTGCCAGGCTACATGGTGTGCCTAAGGAAATTATTTTCGACAAAGATATCGGGTTCACGTCAAATTTATGGAAAGGATTATTCAAAGGATTTAGGAAAAAAATAAATTTAGTACAACATATCACAAGAGTTAGATGGGCAGACAGAGAGGATGAATCGAATGATTGAAGATATGTTGAGGATGTATGTTATGGAAAAACCTTCCAAGTGGGAAGAGTATTTACATTTAGTTGATTTTGCTTATAATAATGGATATAAAATATATTTAAAGATGAGACCATTTGAAGCATTGTATGGAAATAGGTGTAACACATTTGTGAGTTGGGATAACCTGGATGATAGAGCCATCATTGGGCCAAAGTTTCTCAGGGAAATGGAAGAGAATATGGTGAAAATAAAACATAATTTAAAGGTTGTGTTGGAGCCGCCCTTGTTTTTTCACCTCGCGCAATTTTCAACGTTTCATGCTTGAGATCTAAAGTTGTTTTTCTTTTCCTTCAGAAATTATGAAGCTCTGAAATCTTGTCGCCTGAATAGCAATTCTTTTTCACTTTCAAAAAAGATTCATTTTGGGTAAGTACGTTTTCTTTTTGGACACTTTATTTCTTGAATTCACAAGTCCCGAATCGCGAAAATGTGATCTCGGGTCTAATTTTCGTCCAAGGCATTAACTGGGGTAAAACCTTTAACTATGTTTACACGTCATCGGGGTTTCGCACCTCGGCAGTCGTCGACCCTAAATTTTTGTTTTTACAACCTCGAGAGCCGAGAGCACGATCATTTTTTTTGATAACCTTGGTCAAGAACCAAGGGTAAAAAACTAACCACGGTTAAATTTGGTTCTCGGCACATCGTCGCTCGGCATTTTCCTTCATAAAGTTAAGGTGTCCAAAACTCTGATTCGCGAAGTTGCGACATAATTATAGCGAGATTAATTAATCGCCTAATCTAAGATTTCCCTCTCTTAATTCGAGCCTTAATTATCGCCACATCGCGATATCGCGACTCAGCATATCATTCTCCCAAAAGTTTGTCTTCGAATTCCCGAGTCGCGATATGGCGATTAAGTTAATTATATAATTAAGGATCCACCAAATCACGGTTAGTGTTAATTAAGCTAAAATCAGAACTCCCAGTCTCGCGAGTTGTTAAGTCAAAAAGATAAAGGGAAATTCACGATGTGGCGAAAAGCGAGGAAATCTTTAAGGGTGAAATCATGAAGGTGGGTTACACTTTTGCTTGTTTTATGACAAAAAAAACTGTATTTTCACAAGTTATTCAACTTCCGACATATAAAAGTATTTTTTTTATTTAG
>JZKD02S1630620.1:85595-105691 GCA_000966675.3 Picea glauca
AGTTTCATAATTATCACTGAACCAAGAAACGGCCTTACTTGTGTTTTCATTTTCTGTTTTAAGTTTTGAAGTTGTTTTACTTATATCTGACCTGAATCTCTGAAGTAACAAATTCATTAAAAACCCTTTTATAAAAAATATAAAAAAACAATCACCCATGACAGTCCCAAACAGAAGACAACCAAACATAGAACCCGGTTTACAAGATCAAACCAGTATTGCATTGAATCTATTTAACACTATCTTACAAACTGCAACAAATAGAACCGAGTTAGAGCGATCGTGGGCAGCGATTGAACGTGATATAACCATCCAGGAACAAAGAGAAGAAAGACARAGACARTTGAGAAACCGACTCTGATCTAGTTTTCCTTGTTTCATTGTTTAATAAGTATTATCATTTTTGGATGCCTAGACGGTGTGTTTTATAGCCTTAAAACACAAACTCTGGAACAACACCGAGAAGGAGAAGAATCCCGAGCAAGAGAAGAATCCAGAGACAGGGACAAAGACAAAGACCTCTGATTCTCCGAAAGAACAGGACTCACTCATCACGCCACAAAAGGCGGCGAAGCAGATCGGACAGCCCATCACCTCTGTCACACCCTTGCAGTCGGCTCAGGGATACGTCAGCGAGGGATGGATATTTGGTGAAGAGATAAGACCTATAAGGGCAGAGGAACTCCCCCTTAATGAGTTCTTTTTTGACAGAAAGAGAAAGGCTGTAGTAAAGCGGGAGTTTTATCAAGAAGGAGAGTCCACTGCTAAAAAATTCAAAGTAATGACAGATGGAAAAAAAAAGAAAAGTGATGAGTTCACCACAAAGATAGCAGGGACGCTAGGAGCGTATGTGTTAGCTAACCAATTCTCAGTTGGGATGTTGAAGAATCATGTCAAGAGAAAGAATCGATTGATCAAGACTCTTGAAGCCCGAATAGCTTCGGCTGCGGAAGACGCTAAGGGTCAAGTGAGTGGAGCAATAGACCTGGCCCAATTGGTCGATAAGAAAGAAATCGAAGTCCTCAAAACCAAGCTGGAACAAGCAAATTCAGTGATCCGAGAGGGTCGGGTGCAGTCGGGTCAGCAGAGGGATACGATCACACGATTACAGGCTTAGTTAGAGGTCGTATAAAGAAAAGTGATCGACATCGAGATTGTTAAATCCCGAGCAATCGACATTCGGAGCAGGATCTCTTCTACTCAATCGAGAAAATTTGCAAAGATCTCTAAGATGAACAGGGTAGACATGGCTCAAATTGATGAACATTTGATTCATCCCAGCACACAACTCGGTGCCCTTGATTCTGTTGATGCACATATGAGGAATAAACTTCCACAATTAGCCCAAGAGTGCTATTTTTCCGAAGCCATTTGTCAAGAAGAGCCGTCACAGCTTGTATCCCAATTCATGGACAGATGTAGGATATGCACTGAGTCTATGCAAAGACAAGCACCTGGCCCTTTTTGAAAATAAAGTAGAAGAGGTGGAATGTTTTCGCTCCTCACAACTGCCAAGCAGAACTTTCACAACTTGTATCCAGTTTATGGACAGATGTATAATATGCACTATGTCACGTAAAGGGAGGCAGCTGGCACTTTTTTGAAAATAGGAGTAGTGAAGGACAAATTTGTATAAATAGATCACCAAAAGAAGAAACAAGGGGCTGGACTTCTTGAGATCCATTGTATTAGAGTTTTTGCATGAAGGAAGTTAATACAAGAAAATTTGAAGATTCTCAATTCTGTCATGACTGTGTTGCAAGTTTGTTTCGTTATGTTTTTTGTTTCTTTTCATTTTGCTCTACATAATTGATGTGTGTCACTATAATTTAGTACGACCACTACTATAGTGAAGGGATTTCATCTTTTCTGTAATTGTCTCTTGTCTTTCCTCTGCACCAGCTATTAGCGGGTGTAAGACCAATTTACATTTACAGAATTTTATGTTTATTTACACTATGTCAATTATATTCATGTCAATTTCTTCTTCTGCGTATACGTGAGTTTTCCACTAACAGGAACTTTGCGTTATCTACAGATAAATGTTTTTCTCCCATCTCATGTTATTTTTACTAAAAACAATACAGTTACAGGAAAGGGCCTTCAATTTGCATTCTTATTTCGTTTTTTCATGCAAAAGTTTCTCTTTACTTCGTCCAAATCGAAACAGCAAATAAAACCTCTATCTAAAAATCATTTCCATACTGGTACTGTTCCTCAATGACTGTCCCTCCAGCAACTCAACCTAACATTCAACCCGGACTATCTAATCAAATACATATCGCTTTAAATATCTTCGACACCATTCTTAGAACTGCGAACACCCGGGAGGAATTGGAACGTTCATGGGCAGCCATTGAACAAGATATTGCTACTCAGGAACAGTGGGAAGCTAGGCAGCGAGAACATAGAAACCTTCATTAATTTTCCTATACCGAAGGTTAGTATAATCCTTTATCGACCTTTCATACTTTCGGATGCCTTGACACTGTACTTTTGAGCCTTAAGTACAGACTCGGGAACAACAGGTTGTACAAGACAGATAGAAACGTTATGCGAACAAAGGAAGAACACACAAAGAATTCATAGTGGGCGAGCATGTCTTCTTGAAATTGAAGGTTAAAAATATTTCACTGAAATATGGAAGCTTCCAAAAAATGGCGGCAAGATATTGTGGAATGTTTGAAATCTCAAAGAGGATTGGTCTTGTTGCATACATGCTTGCACTTCCTGCATCCATATGCACTCATAATGTGTTTCATGTGTCTTTTCTTAAAAAATATGTGTCTAATAATAACTATGTAATTGATTGGACTGTGATCCAGGTGGAATAGTTCCTCAAGGCACTCAACTAGAAGGGCACATGCATTCTCAGAGTTAGAGAGAAAAACAAGTTTTATTTTGTCTGACATCAGAAAAGGAGGCCTAAAGTAGATGATTTTCAAGGAGAGCTTAAGAATATTAAACCTCCATTTAATGGTAATCATAAGAAAGATGAAGATGATGAAGCATGGTTGTTGGGAATGAGGAAATATTTCCAATTGCATAATTATTCATCAAATTTAGAGGCCATAATTGTAATATACCATCATAAGGGAAAAACATCAATGTGGTGGGACCAACTCAAGTAGGTTAAGCACATTGATGAGAAGAGGATATCATGGAGGAAATTCAAAAATTATTTAAAAAAAAAATACTTTTCATATCATTATTATGATAAGAAGATGTAAGATTTATTTGAACTTGAGCTTGGAAGCATGACAATGGATGAGTATGCGAGGAAGTTCCTAGAGTTGTTGAGGTATGTTGGATTCATCAATGATGAGAAGGTTAAAATCCAAAGATTTCCAATTGGACTACCATCCTTCTATAGTGATAAAATTCATTTGGATGAGCCCAAGACCATGGAAAAATCCACAAGGAAAGAAAAATATCTTTGTGAGAAGAAAAAATAAAGGACAACTTTTCAAAAGGTATAAGCCACCATTTTTCAGGAATGGTTCTCAAGGACAACCAACACAAAATGAGAAAAAGATGATAGATTCTTTGGGGATAAGTCCAATACAACAGTCCATAAAATGTTGGGGATGTGAGGGAGACCACATGTATAATGATTTCCCTCACAAAGGAGATAGGATAAGGTATGTCCATAATATTCAGGAATATAATACAGTTGAAGACATGAGAAGAATCATGCCAAGAATTTATGCAACCTTGGACAATAGACGAATAGACCATCAATATCACATGATTGAGGTGGAAGGTGAGATCAATAACAATCTCATAGCTCTTTTAATATATTATGTACATAGCCATAGCTAGATAGATCCTAATATTTTTGAGTGGTTTCATTTGAAAAGAAGTAAGCATCAAAAATCTTGGTTGGTCTAGATAGCTTCTAGAGTCAAGAGAAGGATCCATGAGCTAGTTAAAGATTGTCCAATGCACATGAAAGGAGTCATCACAAAGGAAAATTTGAATATCATGCCTTTGGGTTCGTATGACTTCTTAATTGGTATGGATTAGTTGGAAAAGCATCAAGTTTCCCTAGATTGCTACAACAAGGAATTCACTTGTCTTGATGAGGAAATCCAACAAAGGAAAGTTCACAGGATTCCAAGGCCTATATCCATTAGAGAAATATCAGTCATACAGTTGAAGAAGAGTTTGAGAAAAGTGTGTCAGATATATGTATCCCATATGGAAGAGACAACCAAGGAAAATATGCCAAGTATTGAAGACCATATAATCTTGAAAGAATATAAGGATGTATTTGGTGAGATATCAGGGTTGCCAAAAAAGAGAGACATTGATTTCTCTATTGATTTGGTGCCTATAACCACCCCACTATCCAAGAATCCTTATAGGATGAGAACATCAAAGCTACAAGAATTGCATATGTAGCTTGAAGAAATTTTGAAGAAGGGGTATCTATGCCCAAGTGTGTCACCTTAGGGTGCCCCAATGATCTTTGTGAAAACTAAGGATGGAACCTTAAGTTTTTGGATTGATTTTAGACAACTAAATAATGTTACCATAAAGAAAAAAATATCATTTTTTAAGGATTGATGATCTATTTGATCAATTGAAAGGTGCAAGGATATTTTCTAGGATTGACCTAAGGTTAGGTTATCGTCAAGTGAGAATTAACAAAGAATATATCAACAAGACAACATTTAGAATAAGGTATGGTAATTATGAGTTTGTAGTGGTGCCATTTGGGTTGTAAAATGCACCAGATGTCTTCATGTGTCTTATGAATGGAGTGTTTAGAGAGTATATAGAAAGGTTTGTGATTGTTTTCTTGGATTATATTATCACATATTCTAAGTCTTAAGAAGAACTCGAGCAACACTTAAGGATAGTATTATTTATTTTTCAATACGCTCTACATGCCATGTTGAAATTCCCTATTCTGGTACCTAGGTATCTAAGTGTTATCTAGTGATTTCCTTGTTGTAAAACAAATTAGCAGCTCATAAAACAACATACACTGCTGGAATAATCAACTCAAATAAATATAGTTGAAGCAATACTGGAAACCAAAATATCAAACACAATACACAAAGATATTCTGCCCATCAACTAAACTTATCATTCAAATAACTTCAAATCTTATAAGGACTCCCTGACTAGGAAAATAACCCAATTAGAAAAGACAAAAACTAGATCAAAACCTGACTGGTTGATTTTCTACCAAACTATTGTTCGATCCTATACGTCTACAACGTGACCTGTACGTTGATACCTTCGCCATATTGTGCGACCTATAATAGAATACTTGCATTATATGTGTGACCTGTACGTTAAAAAGTGCACTATCCACATGACTTTTACACTAAAACTCATGATATTTGCATGATCCATACCATAATACATGTGTTGTCTTACAACAAACCAATCCTTCTACTGCACACTTTCTCTCTCTCTTCCTTTGGCATAGATTTCTAGATGGAAGTCCTTATTCTCCTACCCATTATCTCTTTGAATCATAATCCTTCATGATCCAATCCTCTTGAACAAACATCCTTCTTTCCTCCTCAGATTGATCCCCTTGAGTCATAGTCCTTCGTGACACAAGCACTTGAGAAAAAGTCCTTCTTTTCTCCAAAGTGAATGGGTTGACTCCACACTAGAAAAATTTCTTCTTTGCTATCTCTGTTTGAAAGTATCTTATCCTTCACCCTTTCCATGATTTTATAAGATTGAGTTATGACCTAACCCTTATCTCCAAAGTGAATGACGGTTGAGATTTGTAACGTTCCCTGTTACTAGCACTAACAAAAATATCTGATACTATTTTGTAACATTCCCCATTACTAGCACTAACAAAAAGCTCTGATACCATTCTATAACATCCCCATCTTACTACTGGGCAATGCCACTCCAAAAATCTAATGCACATATTCTACACTATAACGTTAATCTACATAGAATCATGTGAGGTAACGGGCATGATCCCAAGTTGGATCATGCCACACAAATTTTCCTCTTCACACACTAGATACAACAATATAATTAACACATAATACAACTGCGTGCACAATAATTCAGAACACTCAAGTATATTGCACGTTTAACCACTCTTAACACATGATTACTACTGCGTGCACAACCACTCTGGTGTCGCATGCCAATTCATTTCTCTTTGTGTGCACAGATCTACTTCCCTGTGCACTCAACAATTCCAGCTTCTTACGTGCACAGATTAATTCCCTACGTGCACGATAATTCTATCCTTTCCTCGAAAACTCATGAGCATTATTACAAAGTTAACTAACAAGAAAACTCAATAAATATCATACTCTGCATGTGCGACAATCATTATTGAATACAACATCATGCTTACCTATACAAACAACATCATACAAAATAACAACAATTGATCATATGCAACATCATATATGAAATAAACTCATATCAAACATATGTAAATAAGCACACAGTAAATTAGAAAAGCACATAAAGGACACTTATCTTTTTATAAAGAGTCACCAACTACATGCAAATCTCAGATGTTCCTCCCATCCATATAATTTTTTTCTCATATAATTAAAACAACATGTCACCCCCGAGCTGGGGCTTGAACTCCACTAGGGAAAAGGATTCCTAATGCCTGGCTAAGGTTTGATAATCAACATAATTGTTTGTTCCAAGGTGCTCAACTGCTGCAACTAGCCTACAGTCTCTCATTACCCACATGCATGTCCCACCCCAGGAAGTGTGTCCCTTCTCTGCTCAACAGTACCCTGACTTCCCCACTTCCCTTCCAGGGCTTCAACAATAGGTCGGAGAGAAAGTCTTAGAGCCCTGTAACTAATTCCCAACACACCAGAGAACAATTCCTGGAAAATCTCTCACATGCAGATAATGCTCATGGGACTAACAACCCGCCTCTTAGACAACAAATCTCTCACCTAGAGAGAATGCTCACGGGATTGAAAACCCACCTCTTTGACAACAAAGACTCTGGTTACTAGATGGAAACCCCTTTCCAAGATTTTCTTTGTATGTAAGGTAATAGTTGTTTCACCATTCATATGGTCCAACCCTTCATAAAAATGTGTTCTCCCCCAAAATATACTAAGGTTCAACCATGTATTTTCATGGTCATAACTTCACACTTTTCACCTTTGAAAATAGATTTAGCCACTTGATGACTTGTTCCCACCCCACAGGAACTTAGGATAAATAAATATCCATAAATTACACTTTTTGGAAATATTAATAAAATATTTCATTGGACTTAAGCCCCCCCTTTTCCTTTTTTGGTGGTGTTTATCCCCTCTTATATTTTTTTTTTACTACATGCAATGATGTGATTTTACTAATAATTTGAGTGTGATTACATTTTACATGGATAAGCGCATTGGCCTTTTTGCATATTGACTCACTAGCCCAATAACCACACAGGCTCAGATGCACACTTCAAGGTAATCCTCACGCACTTACTCGGCGACGCACAACACTATGGAAGGTATGCACCCTTCCTTTGATGTGCAATTCACACACACTTACTTAGGTGCGCACAAGACTATGAAATGTGTGCGCTCTTTCTTTGGAAACAATCCTCACGCACTACTCAGGTGCGCGCAAAACTGAACCAATATTTGGTGTGATCTAGGTGGATATCGGTGGCCACCCACCTTTGCCAGCTGGCTCACAACAACTTTCTAGCAATTTTCATAATTTACTATTTTTAGCAGTTTTTTGGGTCCTGAACTTCCGGAGTCGTTTTGAGGTCCTAAACGATGTATTTTGGGGTATGTTGCAGTCACAAAATTTCTTGATGATATTTTGTGCAACTGTTGTATTCCTCAGATAGATATTTCCAATGGGCTATCATATGCCTAAAATGGAGATCGTATGCAAAATTTACGACCCCGGGAAGTTGATGTACTGACTTACCCAAACGGGGCCCACATGACTTTTGGCGCTTCATCTCCTAAGGTTAGGTTTTCGGATGTTTAGGGTTTTTGAAACTCTTGTTTATTGTAAAAAGGCCTTGAGAGCCTCATTGTAATCATCTTCTTGCGAATGATCGTAGCTGTCACATCTCTTCTTAGATATAAGATGCCACCATTCCAACAAGCTTGTTTGTCGCTGCATTTTACAGTTTCATCTCATTTACTTATTGAATAGAAAACCGATTTTACTGTATCTCTGTTATTCTATGTTAAGCATCTGGTAATCATCTGTAGTCATTTCATTTTGCTCATAAAATCCGGATTAGTGGTATCAGAGCGGTCTTCTCCTTGTCGTCTTAATGCATGTCCCCAACGAGGTCGGAGTACAAAGAGTTGGGTCTCGAACTTGTTTATCTTGAGGACAAAATCTCTTGCACACCCAAGCGACCTCTCATGGAAGGAGAAAAGAAAGATGACAAGATGGGAGATCCTTTCAAACTGTTGATTGAGGAAGCCCTCACGCAGCAGAGGAACAAGATGATGGATAATTTCTCGCAAATACTTCGGCGACTACCAACAGGTGACACATCTTCTTCGAGCAGAGGCACAACCCCCTTCAAGGTACAAATAAACTTCTATATTCCTATATTTGAAGGTTAGATAGACGCAGATGTTGTAGACAGGTGGTTGAATCTACTAGAAGGGTATTTTTCTGTCCATAAATTTTCGAATAGAGAAAAGATTACTTTTGTGCTCCTCAAAGTCGTTCCCCATGTCAAATATTGGTGGGAAACTTTCTGTGAGAAAAAAGAAACAGAGGAATCGTCATTATTTACAGTCACGGCCACCTGGGAATCCTTCAAGGATTCTATTAAGGAACAATACTACCCTGTCGGAAGTTATGACGACTTGTATACCAAATGGACCACACTGTGGCAAGAAAGAGATCAAGCAGTGCCAGATTTCACAAATGTCTTCCATACCTTGCGCACCAAGATTGGTATCAAATATTCAGAGTGACATCTGGTGCTCAAGTATCACGGTGCTCTGCATATATATATCCAGACTGAAATGGAATTTTTGGACATCTCATCCTTGGGCACGGCCTACCGATATGCCGTCAAAATCGAGCAAAAGCTCAAACAAAAGACACGACAATTTGGGTCGGGGAACCCCTCACAAAAAAAGCCAGGAAGGGGTGGCCCCAACCCACAGAACAAAGGACAGAGAAAATATGGACACTATCAGGACAACCAGTCCAAGCCGCAAGTGAAGAAGGACATCGGAAAGACAAAGAAAGATACCGAGAAGAGGTGTGACTTCCATAAGAGCCCTTGGCATAACACTGTCGGTTGTCGCTCAAAGAAGATGTCGGTGGCCGAAGTGAAAACCTCCAAATCCGATGCGGGTTCTAACTCTGAGTCAGAACCAGAAAGAAGAAGACAGATCATTGACACGGAACCGAGTTCCACCGTTGCTACCACCAAGCTCCAGCATGGTGAACCAGACGAGCCAAAAGAAGGAGAACGCCTCTTCCATTCACAGATGTGGGTAAAAGGCACCCCGCTGCACTTCATCGTTGATAGTGGTAGTCAAAAGAACCTCATCTCAGCAGAGGCTGTCAAGCGGCTGGCTCTGTCGACAATGTCGCACCCACAACCCTACACCATTGGATGGCTTCGCCAAGGAAGCGATCTCCACGTCAGCCAATAGTGTCGACTGTCATATGACATCAAGCCCTTCAAAGACGAGGTATTGTGTGATGTTTCTCCTCTCGAAGTTTGTGATGTCCTTTTGGGCCAACCTTATTTATGGAAACGTCATGTTGTATATGAGTCTAGGCCTCATAGTGTTATTACTTTGAACAGGAAATTGTACAGGATACCCGAGGCTATCCCACCTAATGTTATTTCCTTGATCTCTACTAAGAAATGCAGAAAGATCATCTCTCAGACGGGGAAGTTTGTCTTCTTCATGATTCGCTCTCAGAATGAGAGAAAAATCATAGCCACATTCAGGGTCTCTATGACCGACCTCTCCACACAGAAGAAGCAAGTAGATAAGGTCGTGGAAGAATACTCAGATATCTTCTCCTCACCTACCGGGGTACCTCTGCACTGCCAGGTCAAGCACCCCATCGATCTGACCCCCGGCGCACCACTGCCCAATGGGCCAGTCTATCACCACTCTTTGTTAGAGAATGAGGAGATCAAGTGACAGATCCAAGAATTGCTCCACAAGGGGCACATCCATCCTATCTCATCACCTTGCGAGAGCCCAATCGTGCTAGTACAGAATAAAGATGGAACCTGACGACTTTGCATTGATTATCGGGCTCTAAATAAAATCGCAGTCAGAAACCGGTACCCAATTCCCTGAATCGACAAGCTCCTTGATCAACTCATGGGGGCCAAATACTTCAGTAAGATTGATCTAAAGTCTGGATACCACTAGGTCCTGATAGAATAGACAGATGTATGGAAGACCGCCTTCAAGTCAAAGGAAGGCCTTTTTGAATGGTTGGTCATGCCCTTTGGTCTGAAAAATGCTCTAGCCACTTTCGTGAGGATGATGGATGATATCCTACGACCATTCACCAATACTTTTGTAGTGGTGTATCTGGATGGCATTCTCATTTACAGCAAGACTTGGGCCGAACACTTGCAACATATTCAACAGGTTCTGCACAACCTGCGGTAGCACAAGCTATACACCAACTTGGACAAATGCTCCTTCGGCATAGACAGGGTCCATTACCTAGGCTACATCATTGATCAACATGGCGTACATGTGGATCCAGCCAAGATCCAAGTCATCTGTGACTGGCCAACCCCAAACACACTCGCTAAGCTTCGGAGCTTCTTGGGCCTTACCAATTTCTACCGCAGGTTTGTGTTGGGTTTCTCTCATATTGCATGGGCCCTCAACCAAATAACCAGGGGTGGTGGTAAGGCAAAATTTGCGTGGGGCTGGCCCCAACAACAAGCGTTTGATGATTTGAAGCAGCGCTTGTGCTCAGCCCCAGTACTTTCACTACCAGACCTGCAACAACCCTTTGAGATTGAGACTAATGCTTCAGACTATGTTGTGGGTGTCGTTCTCACACAGCACGGCCACCCTGTAGCCTATCATAGTGCAACACTATCAGATGTTGTCTATAAGTACCCTACTTACGACAAAGAAATGTACTCCATTGTGAAAGCCTGCCGCCGGTGGAGACATTATATTCTTGGAAGGGTGACAGTCATCCAAACTGATCATAAGCCACTGCAGTTCATGCAGACACAAGGAAAATTGCAGAATGACCGCCATCAAAGTTGGTCCACATACTTGTAGCAATTCCCCCTCAACATCAAGTATAAAACAGGAAGCAACAACCACGTCGTTGATTGCCTCAGCAGACCACCAGTCACGACACTCACCACAGTGCTAGACTCCTGTGGCCATGACACCTCTGGATGACCCCAACTCTATGAGATAGATCTGGACTTCGCCACCACCTACCAAATATTGGGTGCAAAGGCAGTTGTCGATAATTTCCATCTTCAGGATGGGTTGTTGTGTCGTCTAGGCCATATACATGTTCCATCAAGTGAGTGAGCGAAGACGATCTAGGAAGCCCACTATAGTTGGGTGGCAGGAAACTTCGACGTTGAAAAGACAGTGGCGATGCTACAAAAACATTTCTACTGGCCGAAACTTCAACAGGAGGTCATCAAGTATATCAGGTCTTGCACTGCCTGCACTATTGTCAAACCAACTACTAAGCAACAGGGCTTGTACACCCCTCTTCCTACTCCTGAGAGGCCATGGGAATCCATCTCAATGGACTACATGTCGAGCCTCCTGTCCACCAAGCGGGGAAATGACTTTGTTTTTGTGGTTGTTTCTTGATTTTCTAAGATGACAATTTTGGTTGCTTGCAAGAAGAGCATCACAGTAGAAGCCACTGCCAAGCTCTTCTTTAAATGAATCTGGGTACATTTTGGAATCCCACAAACCATTGTCTCAAATCAGGACAGTCGATTTCTTAGCACATTCTGGTCAAGCCTCTAGTCACTGCTGGACACCAAGCTCACCTTCCACGGCCTTCCACCCCCAGACAGATGGCCAAACCAAGGTCGTAAATCGAATGATCGTGCATATCCTATGCATGTATAATTCCAAGAACCCTCGCAGATGGGATGAGAGTCTCCCCTATGTCCAGCATAACTACAACCAAGCCCTGCATAGCTCAATTAGCCACATCCCCTTTCAGGTGGGGTTGGGATTCCAACCATTGGGTCCCATAGATGTTTCACTTCCCCTTGTGTTCACCTCGATCGACTCCTCTCCTGCTTCAACTGAGGCTGACAAAGCCACCTATTTCATTGAGAGGATCCATCACATCCACCAACAGGTTCAGGATATCCTACAGAAGTCCAATGACAAGTACAAGCAACACCATGATCAACATCGGGTTCCACATAAGTTTCAGGTGGGTGACAAAGTTTGGTTGCACTTGCAGAAAGAACGCCTTACAGGACCCCATCGGAAGCTTCGCCCACTCCATTATGGGTCATACACCATCACCAAGGCTGTGGGAGATAATTCTTTTGTGCTCAACATTCCTCCTTTCCTTGGCCTGCACCTAGTGTTCAGCGTGGACCTCCTTCGGCCTTATTTCCCAGCATTATTGGACACCTCAGACATAGCAGTACAGCTAACACCAACAGAGCTCAACCCCGAATGCATACAACATACATCCAGTGATCAAATTTTGGACACACATATCAAGGGAACTCAACAACAAAGGATCCAACTTTATCGAGTTGTCAAAATAGGGCAGCTCTTGCACCAAGGCAAGTGGCTCACCCGGGGCCAAATTCAGCAGAAATTTCCTCATCTGATGGGGGAACTCAATGAAATGGAGACCATTGCTTCCTAAGGATGGAGGATTGATCCAAGTGGATATCGGTGGCCACCCACCTTTTCCAGCTGGCTCACAATAACTTTCTAGCAATTTTCATAATTTACTATTTTTAGCAGTTTTTCGGGTCCTAAACTTTCAGAACCGTTTTGAGGCCCTAAACGACGTTTTTTGGGGTATGTTGCAATTGTAAAATTTCATCATGAAATTTTGTGCAACTATTGTAGTCCTCAGATAGATCTTTCTAATGGGCTATCATATGCCTAAAACGGAGATCGTATGCAAAAGTTAAACCCCGGGAAGTTGATGTACTGACTTACCCAAACAGGATCCACATAACTTTTGGCGCTTCATCTCCTAGGGTTAGGTTTTTGGATGTTTAGGGTTTTTGAAACTCCTGTTTATTGTAAAAAGGCCTTGATAGCCTCATTGTAATCATCTTCTTGTGAATGAGCACAGTCGTCACATCTCTTCTCAAAGATAAGCCGCCACCATTCCAGCAAGCTTGTTTGCTGCTGGATTTTACAGTTTCAACTTATTTCCTTATTGAATAGAAAACTAGTTTTACTGTATCTCTGTTATTCTGTGTTAAGAATCTGGTAATAATCTGTAGTCATTTCATTTTGCTCATAAAATCTGGATCATGGTGCCAATGAATCGCCAGCATAAATGTACATTTACATTTGAGGTTCAGATTAGGGACATTACATTACCCCCCCCCTCCACACCCCTCCCCTTATTTATGCATTGTCCCTGGTTCATTATATACACATGTACATACAAAAACTTCAAAAGTATTCAAAAATATATGGGTACTCTATCCGCTTAGCATCCTCGCACTTCCAAGTTGCATCCTCGGGAGCATACCAGGTCCATTGGACTATTACTAGATTCATGGATCGATTCTGGAGATGTTTGATTTTTTGATCTGATATGAAAACTGATCGCACTCGAAAATCAACTTTTGGCTCCACTTGAATCACATTCCAATCAATGACATGATTAGCCTCATGTGCATACGTTTTGAGCAAAGATACATGGAAAACATTATCAATACACAAGGATGCAAGAAATACAATCATATATGTGACAAGACCAATCCTATCTAAGATTTCAAATGGGTCATTGTAGCGTGCTATCAGTTTAGAGAAATTTCCCAACTTCAGGGAACTGTGTCTTGATTTTACTTTCAAGAACATGTGGTCACCCACTTTAAAATCTATATGGGTTATGTCTTTATTTGAGAAACTCTTATGTCTATATTGGGAAGCCTTTAAATTCTTTCTTATCTTCACCATCTACTCCTCCATTTCCTGGAGCAGATCTAGCCCAACCACTACGTGGTCTGCGAGGTTGTCCCAACTCACTGGTGTGTTTCACTTTCTACCATAAAGTGCCTCAAATGGGCTCATCTTTAGAGATAATTAATACCAATTGTTATAATAAAACTCAACCAAAGGTAAATATTTTTACCACTATGTCAGTTTTTCCATCACATACATCCCTAGCATATCTTATGTCACTTGATTTACCCTTTATGTTTTCCCATGTGACTCTGGATGATAGGTTGTGGTAAAATTTAGATTTGTCCCAAATCATTTGAATAGCCCTTTCCAAAAATTTGATGTGAACTTGGGATCTATGTCAATCACAATTGTCTAGGTACAACATGAAGCCTAGTAATTTCTATCATGTATATATCAACAATTTTGGCTACCTTGTGAGTTGACTTCACTGGAATAAAACAAGCATCATTAGTAAGCTTGTCCACCACTACCATAATAGAATCATGTTTCTTAGGAGTCCTAGGAAACCTAGTAATGAAATCCATGGTTATAACTTCCCACTTCCACTCAGGAATGGGTAAAGGTTGTAGCAAACCAGCGGGGTGTTTGTGCTCAACCTTGAACTTTTGACATTCAAGGCATCTAGCGATAAAATCAACAACCTCCTTTTTCATGTATGGCCAATGGTATTGTTTTTTAACCTCTGCAATGGTCTTCTGGTAGCCTGGGTGCCCAACATAAGGAACTTTATGCATCCTTGACAATAACATATTTTTCAACTTCTGATTATTTGGCACATAAACTTTGCACCTGTACATGAGGATTCCATCCTCTTTTATCTCATAACCTTCAAAATTTTGTTGCAATTTACCTTCTTGTATATTTTCCTTTATGTCCACATAGAGTTGATTTGATTTGGCCACCTCTAAAATTCTATCACTCAAATATGATTTGTACATGCTAATGGTTGTAACATGCATCTCATGCACCCTCCTGCTGAGTGTGTCAACCACCTTGTTCTCCTTTCCTTTGATATGATTGATATCAAAATCATACTCACTAAGGAATTCCAACCATCTTCTTTGTCTGACATTTAAAGTTTGTTGTCCAAACAAATATTTCAGACCACTATGGTTTGTCCTGAACTCGAATCTTTTCCCCATGAGGTATTTCCTTCACATCTTCAAGGCATGCACTATGGCTGCCAATTCCAAATCATGAGTAGCAAAGTGTCTTTCATGCTCTTTTAATTTCCTTGATTCATAGAAAACATAGTTACCAAATTAATGAGAACCGAGACCTCAAAACGAGAACTCTTGCTCAAAAAACCCATATTTTTGCATAAAAACATCAAAATCAACCCCCAAATCAAAAAGTGGTGCTACCGGTAGCACCATTTTTTAAAACGGGGTCAAAATTACAACATTTTTCAAACATGGCCTTCAAAACTTAGACAGTAGCTCAGAAGAACCTTAAAATCAGCACCTAAAAACAAAAAAGATGTTTTTGATTTTTTCTTTCTTTTCAAAACGTTAAATTTTGAGAGCATTTGAAATTGTATTTTTATCACTTGGTACCATTAAGACCAAAACCTCAAAATCAATCATCAAATTGAAAAGTATTGCTACTGGTAGCACCCATTCTAAAATTGGGGTATTGAAATGACACATTTTTATAATGTGGTAAAAGAACTCATCATTATTGTAAACAAAATCATAAAAGCAACCCTTAAATGTTTACTTTTTAAATGTTTTTATCATGCAAAGCACAAGGTAATACATAATGCCATGAAAATATCACAATATACTTTAAAAATTCAATGACACTTTTTAATAATTTTTTCCTTTTAATAATAAAAACATAAATACAAGTCACATTGAATGAAACATAAATAATTTCTTAAAAGTATTGTTATATTCACCATATTCAAAACATATGAGCTAAGAAATTTTATTATATTATCCATAATAAAAAAACATATCATTCATAAAACATAACAAAAGATTCATAACTTCATGTAAGATCATATGTAAGTTCAATGCTCTTTTTTAGTTACCATACAAACATCATATGGATAAAAAATTCTTAAAATGTTTCATACACTTATTCAGATTGACTCATGGTTTCTGAAATATCATCAGAGTCTACATTGTCTTCAAATGAATGTTTTTATGAAGATGTAGATGATCCATACTCTTCTCTATTGTCGATGAGTGCACCATCTGAGTCTACATGCATGCCCAACATGTCAGATGTCAAATACCTTTTTGATCTACGACTAGGTTCAACGGACTCCCATCTTGAATTTGTTTCTTGCGGAAGAAACCTTTTGATAATGTATGTTGTCTTAGAGCAAAGAGTTCCTCTCTTTTTCAAATTGAAGTAATAAAAAAGTATGTCAACATCGTCTAATTTTAAGAGGTCAGTGCGACGACAAGTTGTATTTTGACCCTTTCTTTTTCTCTTTCTATTGACATGTTTCTCAACCACCATTTCTGGCTTTTACACACCATTGAATGGGTGTGTACTTGTTGCAAATCAATGCACTTCAATTGCAACAACATCATCATTTTCTCTCTCAATCTTTATAACCTTTCCTATCCAGAATGGATAACCATGTGGATCCTCAGTCGCTAAAACTGCAATCATGCTACCCTCCTTAATATCTTGTATTGAACCCTTGTAAAAGCCTTCCATGGCTTCATGTTGTGCACGTGACCTTCACGAACCAATATACATTTCTCTTTCCTCTGCTTGTGTAATCTCAATAGCACCTTGAGATTCTTGAACTTCAACAATGTTTGTTTCTTCAGATTCATTTGGCATATTTTCTGGCCATTGAAATGGAGTCCTCAACATTATATCTTCATTTGTTGAGCTTGAAATTATGTCACTTTGACTATTGAAAAAATACTCCCACCAAACAAAATCAGCAACATCAAAGTACTCATATGTACCCTTAATGGACTTTTTAATTTCTTCCAGGCATTCAGAATAATCTACATCTTTATTACGCCTTCGTGCATTATGGATTTCAGCAACTGATTATAAAAATAATAAATTTGATGCAAAAATTGGACGATCTGGAATGAACTTCAAAAATGATAAACCTGATGAAGGCCCACGTTCTGTAGTAGTTGAATACTACTTTCCCCATATAAGTGTTTTCCCGTCAATTTTTTTGAAACAAAATTGATGTTGGAAGCTAATGTCATTAAGCTTCTCAATACATTTTTCTTCACGACGTGATCCCTAAATAAATCTTCGGATGTCAACAATTTCTTCTAATATATGAAAAACAGGCTCTGAAATGTATGTTTTTTTGATACATTCAATCAATGATGGTAGACTTCCAACATTTTTCCTCTTTAATGTTATGGAAAAATGACTAAACATTGATCAATATGATCATGAGTGTGTCCAACAAGAAGGAAACCACCTTTCACCTTTTGAAAGATTCTCATTTCAACAAGCATGCTTAGATATCCAAACACAATTTGATTTTTATTTTCATGACTAGTGTTGTCCAACTGTAGATAGAGAACTTGAGGAAGAATTCCAGACCAGTGAGTGAGCACATGATGAATAATGGTGATGGTCAGATTTGCATCATTATGAATATTTGGAGCTGTGAAGGAAATTCTTGGACACATTTTTCCATTGAAAACCATACAACCAACCAAGTGAAACTGAATGAAATTCTCTTCCTGTAAATTTTTGGGTGTACGGACAAAATGTGGTAGAAGTGTTTTCTTATGGTCCATGCCATCAATTATCATACCTAAATATTTGTTTGGAGCATCATAACACTTCTTCCAATGTTTGTACAACTTTTGTCTTTCACTTGATTGTTGATTTTGATGTTCTTGAAGTGCTTTGATTATGGAATTTGCACATGACATAAAATGGAAATATTGATCGTATGTTTTCATAGTTGATAACTATGCAATTTAAAAAAAAAAATTAGTAAATACATACCTCTTTAGACCCCTTCATATTTATCTCTTCTTGATTTAAGAGTAGCACATATACTACAAATCCTCATCCTTGACTTCTTAGGAATATGGATGTTGTTGAATTGTTTCTTCCATATTCAAGTAAAATATGCAAATGTAATAAAATTACCCTTTCCTTCAACATCTTCAGCATATCCTTTGTACAAGTTGTAGATTTCCCTCCTTGAAAAATTATCTGGAATATGTATTGTATCTCTATATGGAAAACACTCCATGTTTGGAAAAGAAATCATGCATTCATGACAATGCAATGTTTGTTAATGGCCCACTCTCTCATCCATGATGTACCTTTGAATAAAATGATGGATCTTTTTCCAACCTTGTCTGGATTCTTGATAGACAAAGATTACCAATTGAGTGAAGTTTTTTGAAAGTCTTTCTGCAAAGTAAAATATTCCCAATAAGATAATCATATACTTTATTGGTGGATATCATGCACCCCATCAAATATGAATTTTTCATGCTCTTATTCATTGACAAATATGTCTTCCTTTTATTGAAGGCATACATGTAGTCCATGCTTTTCAAACAATTCTTTTGACAACATTCACTTGAAATCGTTTCTTTTATGGAAATTGATTTAGTGAGAAATTCTTTCCTAGACCTTGTATAACTAGAATGCTTTGGATTGATATAAAAAGGTCTAATCATGGTCCTAGACACAATTTTTCTTTGCAATGTCTCCACTATTTCATCATCCTCACTAGAAGGTTTTTCCTTATCACCAAAAGGAGTATCAACCAAAACATTGTCAGGAGACTGAACTAGAGAATGTCAATCACCTTCATTTATTGCAGCTGAATGTTCGAGAACATCATCATCAACATGGTCATTTGGGAAAAATAATCATCAACGTTATGTCCACTATTGACATAATCATCTTCATTACTTTTAAAATCCCCACTTGAGTGAAAATTTCCACCATCTTGCTTAGTGCCTTGAAAACCTTCATCAGTATCTTGAAAATCCTCACTT
Source organism: Picea glauca (assembly GCA_000966675.3). Lineage (NCBI taxonomy): Eukaryota > Viridiplantae > Streptophyta > Pinopsida > Pinales > Pinaceae > Picea > Picea glauca. Next base: position 104,689 of record JZKD02S1630620.1, read on the forward strand.
GGAGGAAAATCAACATCAACATTGTTTATTTTTAATTTATCACTCGAGAAAGAGTGACCACCAATGGCGTAATCATCTTCGCTACTTTGAAACTCGTCAGTTGAAATATATTCTTCATCATCCTCATTACTAGCTTCAAAATCCTCACTCGGAGGAAAATCTTCATTATCCTCATCGGTACCCTCAAAATCCTCACTTTGAGGGAAAATATCAACACCAACATTGTTTCTTTTAAATTCCTCATTCGCGAAAGATTGTCCAACATTTTCATAATCATCATCATCGCTTTTAAAGTCCCCACTTGGGGGAAATTCTTCTTCGTCCTCATTCGTGCCTTGGAAATCCTCACTTGGAGGAAACTCTTCATCAATACCTTCAAAATCCTCACTTGGAGGAAAATCATAATCACCAACATTGTTGTCTTTAAATTCTCCACTCGGGGAATTTGGTCCACCATTGTCATAATCATCTTCATTGCTTTTAAAATTTCCACTTGAGGGAATATCTCCATCGTCTTCATTGGTGCCTTGGAAATATTCATCGATACATTCAAACTCTTCACTTGGAGGAAAATTTTCATCCCAATCATTTAAACGTTGATCATAGTCTCCACTTTGACCTACATTTTGATTATTTTCATTACTATTAAACCGTTGACTAGATTTATCACCATCATATTCCTCCTCTTCATCATCGGCGCCTTTAAATTCCTCTGATTTAGGACTTTCATGAGGAACATGTTGAATAAAATTTCTTGCACCATGATCAAAATTATGACTAGCTGAAAAATATGATGCCTCATTTGCATTACAAATATTCCTATCGCATTTCCTAGTCCCAACAAAAGAGGTATGCGAAGAATTTGTTGATGTCTTAGAAATACAATTTTCTTTATTTGATGAAGCCATCCCTTCTCTGTGAGAACATAGAATGATAGAAATGATCACAGTCCCTATGAAATTATAATAACATTCATAATGAACTTTTCCCTCTAAATGCCCCC
>JZKD02S1630620.1:117783-131321 GCA_000966675.3 Picea glauca
ACTCCTTTGTGGAAATTTGATCCCAGTAAGTTTCCCACCAATGTTTGACATGGGGAAGAGACTTAAGGAGTGCGAAGGTAATATTTTCCTGTTAGAAAAATTGTAAACAAATAAATAACCTTCTAGTAGATTTAACCATTTTTCTAGGGCATCCGCACTGATTTGACCTTCAAATATAGGAATATAAAAATTAACGTGTACCTTGAAAGGAGAGATTCTTCCAAATTGGTCGCTTGATGAAGACTCGCCTACTATTATCAACAGGCATTGAAGGATGTGGGAAAAATTCTCCATCATTTTATCCCTCTGTCACGTGAGAGCTTGCTCAAGCAACACATTAATAGAATCTTCTACTATGTCGTCTTTCTTTTCTTATGCCATGAAGGGTTTCTTGGGAGTGCGAGAGAGATTTTCCTCAAGAGAGACAAGATGAAGACCCAACTTTCTCTACTTAGACCTCATCAAGGACATGCACTGAAAAATGATCAAGAGCAACCTGCTCTAATACCACTGATCTGGGTTATTTTCGGCACGAAATCAGAGCGAAGATATAATAAATAAATGTACATAAATATATCAGATATCCAGTAATATAAAAAATATATATCAGAGATATAACCATAAACACAAAGATACAATAATACACAATTTCTATTAATGAGTGAAATGTACAAAACTGCTAAAATACAGAGTGAAAGACTCGTTAAAATGGTGGCAGCTTATCTCTGAGAAGAGATGTGACGGCTATGCTCATTCACAAGAAGATTATTGTTACAATGAGGCTCCAAAGGCATTTTTAACATAAAATAAATCCAAAACCCTAACCTGGGAAGATGGAAAGTCAACAATTGTGTGGACCCCGTTTTGGGTAGTTTGGTGTATCAACTTCCTCAGGGAGTAACTTTGGCATACGATCTTTGTTTTGGGTGAACGATAGCTCGTTGGAAAGGTATCGACGAGGATATTCATTTTGGGGACTCAATCAAAGCCTTTTATTATCTTTAAGGTGTCTAATCATGAAAAAACATCATTTAGGCCCTCAAAATGGTCCCAGAAGTTTGGGACCCGAAAAACTGCTAAAAATAGTAAATTGCCAACAAATTGTTTTGAGCAAGTTGGAATAGGTGGGTGGCCACCGATATCCACCTGGATAAAAAAGAAATATCTCTTTTCGGTGGTAACCTCGATTTTTATTTAAATACGTCTTCAAATTCTTTCAGTACTATGGAGTCTTCAACATTTGACACTTTATCCTTAGGTGTCTCTTTCATGTGTGTTGAAATACTTGGTATCCTTTCCTATAGATTTTCTTAAATTTCAAGGTTGGAACTTCTCTGATAGTTATATCTCTTGGAATTCCTTGAACTGTTATTAAGTTTCCTTCCTCATCCAAGCAAGTAAATGCCTTATTGTAACTATCTAGAACGACATGATGTTGTTCCAACCAATCCATACCGATGAGAAAACCATAAGAACCCAAAGGTATAGTATTCAAATATTCTTTTGTGCTTGACCTATTCATATCCATTGGACATGCCTTAACCATCTCATTAATTTTCCTTTTTTCTCTTGTAGCTAGATGCACCGACCAAGGTTTTCCAAGCTTGCTTCTTGGCAATTGGAATCTTTCCACCATCTTAGGATCTAGATAACTATGACTAGATCATGAATCAATTAAAATATCAATGGGTTGGTTATTAATTTTACCTTCCACTTCAATCATGTGCAACTGAAACTCATATTGCTTGTTATCCAGTGATGCGTAGATCCTTGGTACATTTCTGCCCACGTCTTCAACTATCGTAGCTTTTGTGCATTATGAACAGTCCTCACTTTTTCACCTATGTGAGGGAAATCTTTGTACATGTGGTCTTCCCCACAACCCTAACATTGAATAGGTGGTTGCCTTGGTATTTTCCCCATTGCCTCTGTCATTCTGGGTTCCTTGGGAGTTATCTATCCTTGAGAAGTATTTCTGAAAATTCGTGGCTTAGCCCCCTTCTTCCTCTGTTCTATCTTGCTTTTTTTCTGGTCTTCCCAAGCCTTTTGGAAAGTCAATTTTCCCTTTTGTTGATCATATAGACATTTATCTCGCCTTATGGTTTCCTCTAATGTTTTGAAGTCATCATATTTTATCTTGTCACTAATAAATGATGGCAGCCCACTCAAGTACCTCTGGATTTTAACTTGCTCATGCTTGATGAATGCAACTTATTTCAGCGACTCTAAGAATCTTCTTTCATACTCGTCTATTGTCATACTCTCAAACTTGAGTTCAAAGAACTCCTTCATTTTCTTGTCATAGTATCACTTGGTTAAGTATTTATTTTGAACATACCCTTTAAACCCTCTCCAAGTAACCTTCTTATCATCAATGTATTGCACTTGCATGAACTGATCCCACCACATTGATGTTTTTCCATTTAGCTGATAGATGGAAATTCTCACTTCTGCATGCATAGAGTAAGTATGTAGCTGGAAGTACTTCCTCATGCCCAACAACCAACTCTTCACATATTCATTCTTATTGTGCTCACCATCAACGGTAGGAGGCTTGATCTTATTCATTTATTACTGTAGCTCATCCACCCATTCCTTCTCTTATGCTTTCTGAAAGGAGATGGACTTGAGCTACTGCACACTTTCCTAAATGAATTCTTTGGTGAGTGATGGTGATGCATATCAACACTTCTTGTTTTTATTTTCTCATCATGAGACCTGCGACTTCTTAACTTGCTTGAATCTGTCTCCCTATCCATTTTCTTTTCTATTTTTTCCAAGCTTTGCATCAACTTGATATTTAATCCATCTTGCTTCTCCTTGGATTTAATAAGCCTCTCATTATCATCTTTATAGCTTTGGACATCTTTTTGCAATCCCTTTATGGTTTCTACCAAGTTTATGTGCTTCTCATTTCCTTCTCTATGCTCATTGGATTTTGTACTATCAATATCCATACTGATATACAAAACCCCAAATTCATCATCATAGTTGTAATTTCTCTATGCATCCTTCATGCTTTTGACTCTCTACGTTGATTTTGTCCTGATCTAATCGTTGTTAATTATGAAAAATGTGAAGACAATAATATTTGTTAGACAAATTCATGTGACAACTTCATGAAAACTCTGCACAATTTTGTCAGAGTCCTTTCTTCTGATTTCTAGGATGATTTTAACATCCCAATTCAAAAATTTTAAGTGAATAATTGGAATCCTTTGTCCAAAACTTTCCCATCGACCACTTCCTTGCACAATTTTGAGTTTTGCGCATTAAATTATGGTCATTTGGAATTCACCCAAATACTCTTTTACTCTATCTTTTTTCTTTCTAAAGCCCATGTGCGCACTAGTATTCAAGACATACCAATGCGCGATGTCAATATTTAACATATACATAGTGTATTAGTATTATGCATGCACCACTAGTTTTTCTCTGTGCATCTCCAAATTTTAGTTAACACACCCGTGCACCATTTTTTTTCTGCTCATTCTCAATGTTACACTCTGCATTGTCAAATTTTAGTGTGCACACGTGCACATTCTTATTTTATGTTCACCATGGCTGCAATGTAATTCCAAATTCAACCACTTACCAGTCTGATTTTTTACCTTAAGTAGATACTTGGCCCATGTAGGCTCAGTTTTGAAACTATAGCTCTAATACCAATCTGTAACGTTCCCCATTACTAGCACTAACAAAAAGATATGATACCAATCTGTAACATTCCCTTCTACTAGCACTAACAAAAATCTTTGATACCATTATGTAACATCCCTAGCTTATTGTTGAGCAATTCTACTCCAAAAATATAGTGTGCAAATTCTACACTATAACGTTAATCTACACAGAATCATGTGAGGTGACACGCATGATCCCAAGCTGGATCGTACAAAAAACATTTCCTCTTCATACACTAGATACAAAAGTGGAATTAACACATAATACATCTGTGTGCACAATCATTCATAACACACAAGTATAATGTGCGTGTAACCACTCTGAACACATGATTACTACTGTGTTCACAACCACTCTGGTGCCGCATGTCGATTCAGTTCTTTTGGTGCGTGGGGATCTGCTTCCTTGTGCACACAATGATTCCAACTTCTTGCGCGCACATATTATTTCCCTGCGCGCACGAAAATTCTAGCCATTCCTCGGAAACTCATAACCATTATTACAAACTTAACTAAGAGGAAAACTCAATAAATTTCATACTCAGCATGTGCGACAATAATTACTAAATACAACATCATGCTTACATGTACAAACATCATCATACAAAATAATGGAAATTGATCATATGCAACATCATACAAAAAATAAACCCATATCAGACATAGGTAAATAAGCACAAAATAAATTAGACAAGCACATAAAGGACACTTATTTTTTTATTGAGTCACCAATTGCACGTAGAGCTCAGACGTTCCTCCAAACCATAGACTATGTTTCTCATATACTTTCAGCAACAGGTCACCCCTGAGCCAGGGCTTAAACTCCACTAGGGAAAATGATTCATAATGCCAAGATGAGGTCTAATAATCAATATAATTGTTTAATCCAAGGTGCTCAACTATTGCAACTAGCCTACACTCTCTCATTCTCAACATGCCTATCCCACCCCATGAAGTGTTCCCCTTCTCTGCTCAAGAGTCCCTTGGCTTTCCCACTTTCCTTCCATGGCTTTAACAACATGCCTAACATGAAGTCTCTGAGCCCTGTAACTAATGCCCATTGCATCAGGGAACAATTCCTAGAAAATCCCACACCTGGAGAGAATGCTCACGGGATTGACAACCAACCTCTTCGACAACAAACCTCTCACTTGGAGAGAATGCTCATGGGCCTGAAAACCTGCCTCTTCGAAAAAAAATACTTTGGTTACTAGATGAAACCCATTTCCAAGATTTTATATGTAGGTAAGGTAATGGTTGTTTCACTTTTCAGATGGTTTGACCCTTCCAGAAAAAACGAGTTCTCTCCTAAAATACACTAATGTTCAACCATATATTTGCATGTTCATAATTGGATACTTGTCACCTTTGAAAATAGCTTTAGCCACTTGGTGACTTGTTCCCATCCCACAAGAACTTAGGATAAATAAGTATCCATAAATTATACTTTTTGGAAATATTAATAAAATATTCCCTTGGACTTAAGCCCCCCTTTTCCATTTTCGGTGGAGTTTACCCCTTCTCCATTTTCATTGGAGTTTAGCTCCCTGTCTCATTTTGTCTGATTAGTCTACATGCAGTGATGCAATTTTATTAATAATTTGAGTTTGAATACATTTTACATGATAGGCACATTGGCTTGTTTCCATCCCATCTCACCAACCCAATAACCACACAGGCTCTTTAGCCTCTAATACATACATACATACATACATACTTGGTTCGATTTTCACTTCAAGGTAATCCTTGCACACTTACTCAAGTGTGTGCAACACTATGGAAGGTGTACACCCTTCCCTTGACACACAATCCACGCACACTTACTCAGGAGCGCACAACACTATGGAATGCACATGCTCTTTCTTTGGAAACAATCACCGCGCAGTACTTAGGTGCGCACAAAATTGAATCAACATTTGGTGCCAATGGCTCACCAACCTAAATGTACATTTTCATTTTCATTTACAGTTAGGGTTTGAATTAGGGACAATACAAGATTACTTCTCACCTCACTTGAGATCAATGGCTATTATTTAAATCACTAATGTTAATTAAAGGATTTCTTTAAATAAAATCCAACTCACTAATAAAAGAACTTTACTTTAATAATTCATTTAATTAAAATAATGTTTCAAGGTAGAAGGCTTTGGATGACTTCCACGCGTCTAAACACTTATATATGTGCACAAGTACTTGTGTGATGTTGCAAACATCAAAAGGTGCTATAGGTATTGAGGGAGCATTAGTTGTATTTTAAGCTAAGCAGGTGTTCATTTTATCAAAAGAAGATCCATTATTTAGGCCATATTATTTCAAAGGAAGGGATAGCAATGAACCCTAAGAAGATAGAAGCCATTAGAGGATGGACATCACCAAATAATGAATTAGAGGTGAGATCATTCATGGGACTTGCAGGTTATTACAGGATGTTTATTAAAGGCTTTGCAAAGATTTCACACCCAATTAATTCTTTGCAAAAGAAGAGTGTGAAGTTCGAATGGACTTCTGAATGTGAAGAAATTTTTTCTTCATTTGAAGAATTTTCTGACAAGTGCACCAATATTAAAGATTGTTGATCTAGAAGAGAATTTCATTGTGTGCATTGATCCATGCAAGGAAGGACTTGGTGGAGTCNCCGATTTGACCTTCAAATATAGTTATATAAAAATTAACGTGTACCTTGAAAGGAGAGATTCTTCCAAATTGGTTGCTTGATGAAGATGTGCCTACTATTATCAACGGGTGTTGAAGGATGTGGGAAAAATTCTCCATCATTTCATCCCTCTGTCACGTGAGAGCTTGCTCAAGCAACACATTATTAGAATCTTCTACTATGTCGTCTTTCTTTTCTTATGCCATGAAGGGTTTCTTGGGAGTGCGAGACAGATTTTCCTCAAGAAAGACAAGATGAAGACCCAACTTTCTCTACTTAGACCTCATCAAGGACATGCACTGAAAAATGATCAAGAGCAGCCTGCTCTAATACCACTGATCTGGGTTATTTTCGGTACGAAATGAGAGCGAAGATATAATAAAGAAATGTACATAAATATATCAGATATCCAGTAATATAAAAAATATATATCAGAGATATAACCATAAACACAAAGATACAATAATACACAATTTCTATTAATGAGCGAAATATACAAAACTGCTAAAATACAGAGTGAAAGACTCGTTAGAATGGTGGCAGCTTATCTCTGAGAAGAGATGTGATGGCTATGCTCATTCACAAGAAGATTATTGTTACAATGAGGCTCCAAAGGCATTTTTAACATAAATTAAATCCAAAACCCTAACCTGGGAATATGGAAAGTCAACAATTATGTGGACCCCGTTTTGGATAGTTTGGTGTATCAACTTCCTCAGGAAGTAACTTTGGCATACGATCTCTGTTTTGGGCAAACGATAGCTCATTGGAAAGGTATCGATGAGGATATTCATTTTGGGGGCTCAATCAAATCCTTTTATCATATTTAAGGTGTCTGATCAAGAAAAAACATCATTTAGGCCCTCAAAATGGTCCCAGAAGTTTGGGACCCGAAAAACTGCTAAAAATAGTAAATTGCCAACAAATTGTTTTGAGCAAGTTGGAATAGGTGGGTGGCCACCGATATCCACCTGGATAAAAAAGAAATATCTCTTTTCGGTGGTAACCTCGATTTTTATTTAAATACGTCTTCAAATTCTTTCAGTACTATGGAGTCTTCAACATTTGACACTTTATCCTTAGGTGTCTCTTTCATGTGTGTTGAAATACTTGGTATCCTTTCCTATAGATTTTCTTAAATTTCAAGGTTGGAACTTCTCTGATAGTTATATCTCTTGGAATTCCTTGAACTGTTATTAAGTTTCCTTCCTCATCCAAGCAAGTAAATGCCTTATTGTAACTATCTAGAACGACATGATGTTGTTCCAACCAATCCATACCGATGAGAAAACCATAAGAACCCAAAGGTATAGTATTCAAATATTCTTTTGTGCTTGACCTATTCATATCCATTGGACATGCCTTAACCATCTCATTAATTTTCCTTTTTTCTCTTGTAGCTAGATGCACCGACCAAGGTTTTCCAAGCTTGCTTCTTGGCAATTGGAATCTTTCCACCATCTTAGGATCTAGATAACTATGACTAGATCATGAATCAATTAAAATATCAATGGGTTGGTTATTAATTTTACCTTCCACTTCAATCATGTGCAACTGAAACTCATATTGCTTGTTATCCAGTGATGCGTAGATCCTTGGTACATTTCTGCCCACGTCTTCAACTATCGTAGCTTTTGTGCATTATGAACAGTCCTCACTTTTTCACCTATGTGAGGGAAATCTTTGTACATGTGGTCTTCCCCACAACCCTAACATTGAATAGGTGGTTGCCTTGGTATTTTCCCCATTGCCTCTGTCATTCTGGGTTCCTTGGGAGTTATCTATCCTTGAGAAGTATTTCTGAAAATTCGTGGCTTAGCCCCCTTCTTCCTCTGTTCTATCTTGCTTTTTTTCTGGTCTTCCCAAGCCTTTTGGAAAGTCAATTTTCCCTTTTGTTGATCATATAGACATTTATCTCGCCTTATGGTTTCCTCTAATGTTTTGAAGTCATCATATTTTATCTTGTCACTAATAAATGATGGCAGCCCACTCAAGTACCTCTGGATTTTAACTTGCTCATGCTTGATGAATGCAACTTATTTCAGCGACTCTAAGAATCTTCTTTCATACTCGTCTATTGTCATACTCTCAAACTTGAGTTCAAAGAACTCCTTCATTTTCTTGTCATAGTATCACTTGGTTAAGTATTTATTTTGAACATACCCTTTAAACCCTCTCCAAGTAACCTTCTTATCATCAATGTATTGCACTTGCATGAACTGATCCCACCACATTGATGTTTTTCCATTTAGCTGATAGATGGAAATTCTCACTTCTGCATGCATAGAGTAAGTATGTAGCTGGAAGTACTTCCTCATGCCCAACAACCAACTCTTCACATATTCATTCTTATTGTGCTCACCATCAACGGTAGGAGGCTTGATCTTATTCATTTATTACTGTAGCTCATCCACCCATTCCTTCTCTTATGCTTTCTGAAAGGAGATGGACTTGAGCTACTGCACACTTTCCTAAATGAATTCTTTGGTGAGTGATGGTGATGCATATCAACACTTCTTGTTTTTATTTTCTCATCATGAGACCTGCGACTTCTTAACTTGCTTGAATCTGTCTCCCTATCCATTTTCTTTTCTATTTTTTCCAAGCTTTGCATCAACTTGATATTTAATCCATCTTGCTTCTCCTTGGATTTAATAAGCNTATCCAGTGATGCGTAGATCCTTGGTACATTTCTGCCCACAACTTCAACTTTCGTAGCTTTTGTGCATTGTGAATAGTCCTCACTTTTTCACCTATGTGAGGGAAATCTTTGTACATGTGGTCTTCCCCACAACCCTAACATTGAATAGGTGGTTTCCTTGGTATTTTCCCCATTGCCTCTATCATTCTGGGTTCCTTGGGAGTTATCTATCCTTGAGAAGTATTTCTGAAAATTGGTGGCTTAGCCCCCTTCTTCCTTTATTCTATCTTGCTTTTTTTCTGGTCTTCCCAAGCCTTTTGGAAAGTCAATTTTCCCTTTTGTTGATCATATAGACATTTATCTCGCCTTATGGTTTCCTTTAATGTTTTGGGGTCATCATATTTTATCTTGTCACTAATAAATGATGGCAGCCCACTCAAGTACCTCTGGATTTTAACTTGCTCATGCTTGATGAATGCAACTTATTTCAGCAACTCTAAGAATCTTCTTTCATACTCGTCTATTTTCATACTCTCAAACTTGAGTTCAAAGAACTCCTTCATTTTCTTTTCATAGTATCACTTGGTTAAGTATTTATTTTGAAAATACAATTTAAACCCTCTCCAAGTAACCTTCTTATCATCAATGTATTGCACTTGCACGAACTGATCCCACCACATTGATGTTTTTCCATTTAGCTGATAGATGGAAATTCTTGCTTCTGCATGCACAGAGTAAGTATGTAGTTGGAAGTACTTCCTCATGCCCAACAACCAACTCTTCACATATTCATTCTTATTGTGCTCACCATCAAAGGTAGGAGGCTTGATCTTATTCATTTATTATTGTAGCTCATCCACCCAGTCCTTCTCTTATGCTTTCTGAAAGGAGATGGACTTGAGCTACTGCACACTTTCCTAAATGAATTCTTTGGTGAGTGATGGTGATGCATATAAAAACTTCTTGTTTTTATTTTCTCATCATGAGACCCGCGACTTCTTAACTTGCTTGAATCTGTCTCCCTATCCATTTTCTTTTCTATTTTTTCCAAGCTTTGCATCAACTTGATATTTAATCCATCTTGCTTCTCCTTGGATTTAATAAGCCTCTCATTATCATCTTTATATCTTTGGACATCTTTTTTCAGTCCCTTTATGGTTTCTACCAAGTTTATGTGCTCCTTCTTTCCTTCTCTATGCTCATTGGATTTTGTACTATCAATATCCATACTGATATACAAAACCCCAAATTCATCATCATGGTTGTAATTTCTCTATGCATCCTCCATGCTTTTGAGTCTCTACGTTGATTTTGTCCTAATCTAATCGTTGTTAATTATGAAAAATGTGCAGACAATAATATTTGTTAGACGAATTCATGTGACAACTTCATGAAAACTCTGCACAATTTTGTCAAAGTCCTTTCTTCTGATTTCTAGGATGATTTTAACATCCCAATTCAAAATTTTTAAGTGAATAATTGGAATCCTTTGTCCAAAACTTTCCCATCGACCACTTCCTTTCACAATTTTGAGTTTTGCGCATTAAATTATGGTCATTTGGAATTCACCCAAATACTCTTTTACTCTATCTTTGTTCTTTTTGAAGCCCATGTGCACACTGGTATTCAAGACATACCAATGTGCGATGTCAATATTTAACATATACACAGTGTATTAGTATTATGCATGCACCACTAGTTTTTCTCCGTGCAACTCCAAATTTTAGTTCACACACCTGTGCACCATTTTTTTTCTGCTCATTCTCAATGTTGCACTCTGAATTGTCAAATTTTAGTGTGCACACATGAACATTCTTATTTTATGTTCACCATGGCTGCGATGTAATTCCAAATTCAACCACTTAACAGTCTGATTTTTTACCTTAAGTAGATATTTGGCCCATGTAGGCTCAGTTTTGAAACCAGAGCTCTGATACCAATCTGTAACATTCCCCATTACTAGCACTAACAAAAAGATATGATACCAATCTGTAACATTCGCTGCTACTAGCACTAACAAAAATCTTTGATACCATTATGTAACATCCCTAGCTTATTGTTGAGCAATTCCACTCCAAAAATATGATTTGCAAATTCTACACTATAATGTTAATCTACGCAGAATCATGTGAGGTGACACGCATGATCCCAAGTTGGATCATACAAAAAACATTTCCTCTTCATACACTAGATACAAAAGTGGAATTAACACATAATACATCTGTGTGCACAATCATTCATAACACACAAGTATATTGCGTGTGTAACCACTCTGAACACATGATTACTACTGTGTTCACAACCACTCTGGTGTCGCATGTCGATTCAGTTCTTTTGGTGCGTGGGGATCTGCTTCCTCGTGCACACAATGATTCCAACTTCTTGCGCGCACGAAAATTCTAGCCATTCCTCGGAAACTCATGACCATTATTACAAACTTAACTAAGAGGAAAACTCAATAAATTTCATACTCAACATGTGCGACAATAATTATTGAATACAACATCATGCTTACATGTACAAACATCATCATACAAAATAATGGAAATTGATCATATGCAACATCATACAAAAAATAAACCCATATCAGACATAGGTAAATAAGCACAAAATAAATTAGACAAGCACATAAAGGACACTTATTTTTTTATTGAGTCACCAATTGCACGTAGAGCTCAGACGTTCCTCCAAACCATAGACTATGTTTCTCATATACTTTCAGCAACAGGTCACCCCTGAGCCAGGGCTTAAACTCCACTAGGGAAAATGATTCATAATGCCAAGATGAGGTCTAATAATCAATATAATTGTTTAATCCAAGGTGCTCAACTATTGCAACTAGCCTACACTCTCTCATTCTCAACATGCCTATCCCACCCCATGAAGTGTTCCCCTTCTCTGCTCAAGAGTCCCTTGGCTTTCCCACTTTCCTTCCATGGCTTTAACAACATGCCTAACATGAAGTCTCTGAGCCCTGTAACTAATGCCCATTGCATCAGGGAACAATTCCTAGAAAATCCCACACCTGGAGAGAATGCTCACGGGATTGACAACCAACCTCTTCGACAACAAACCTCTCACTTGGAGAGAATGCTCATGGGCCTGAAAACCTGCCTCTTCGAAAAAAAATACTTTGGTTACTAGATGAAACCCATTTCCAAGATTTTATATGTAGGTAAGGTAATGGTTGTTTCACTTTTCAGATGGTTTGACCCTTCCAGAAAAAACGAGTTCTCTCCTAAAATACACTAATGTTCAACCATATATTTGCATGTTCATAATTGGATACTTGTCACCTTTGAAAATAGCTTTAGCCACTTGGTGACTTGTTCCCATCCCACAAGAACTTAGGATAAATAAGTATCCATAAATTATACTTTTTGGAAATATTAATAAAATATTCCCTTGGACTTAAGCCCCCCTTTTCCATTTTCGGTGGAGTTTACCCCTTCTCCATTTTCATTGGAGTTTAGCTCCCTGTCTCATTTTGTCTGATTAGTCTACATGCAGTGATGCAATTTTATTAATAATTTGAGTTTGAATACATTTTACATGATAGGCACATTGGCTTGTTTCCATCCCATCTCACCAACCCAATAACCACACAGGCTCTTTAGCCTCTAATACATACATACATACATACATACTTGGTTCGATTTTCACTTCAAGGTAATCCTTGCACACTTACTCAAGTGTGTGCAACACTATGGAAGGTGTACACCCTTCCCTTGACACACAATCCACGCACACTTACTCAGGAGCGCACAACACTATGGAATGCACATGCTCTTTCTTTGGAAACAATCACCGCGCAGTACTTAGGTGCGCACAAAATTGAATCAACATTTGGTGCCAATGGCTCACCAACCTAAATGTACATTTTCATTTTCATTTACAGTTAGGGTTTGAATTAGGGACAATACAAGATTACTTCTCACCTCACTTGAGATCAATGGCTATTATTTAAATCACTAATGTTAATTAAAGGATTTCTTTAAATAAAATCCAACTCACTAATAAAAGAACTTTACTTTAATAATTCATTTAATTAAAATAATGTTTCAAGGTAGAAGGCTTTGGATGACTTCCACGCGTCTAAACACTTATATATGTGCACAAGTACTTGTGTGATGTTGCAAACATCAAAAGGTGCTATAGGTATTGAGGGAGCATTAGTTGTATTTTAAGCTAAGCAGGTGTTCATTTTATCAAAAGAAGATCCATTATTTAGGCCATATTATTTCAAAGGAAGGGATAGCAATGAACCCTAAGAAGATAGAAGCCATTAGAGGATGGACATCACCAAATAATGAATTAGAGGTGAGATCATTCATGGGACTTGCAGGTTATTACAGGATGTTTATTAAAGGCTTTGCAAAGATTTCACACCCAATTAATTCTTTGCAAAAGAAGAGTGTGAAGTTCGAATGGACTTCTGAATGTGAAGAAATTTTTTCTTCATTTGAAGAATTTTCTGACAAGTGCACCAATATTAAAGATTGTTGATCTAGAAGAGAATTTCATTGTGTGCATTGATCCATGCAAGGAAGGACTTGGTGGAGTC